>PVKA01001544.1:46557-144092 GCA_004027165.1 Ctenomys sociabilis
TTTTTTTTTTTTTTTTTTTTTTTTTTTTTTTTTTTTTTTTTTTTTTTTTTTTTTTTTTTTTTTTTTTTTTTTTTTAGAATTCTTTTTTTTTAATAGAACAGATCTTTTTGTTCATTGAATTCAGAGAATGTAGCTGTATATCTATCCTATTTTGAATATACAAGATACAAAATGGTCATTCATTTATATCTCCTTGTTTTTCTTTAGTTTTGTGAAGGAAGGGTATTCCATTGTCATTTAAATATTGTATGTGTGGGAATTTAGCAAAATATTCTACTATAGTCCAGTAGTCCATAACTGTAGTGGGTTGTCCATACAACTGTCAATGTCAGAAGTTGTTGACTTAAGCCTTTTACAGCTTAGCCTATTAATATGGTTTTACTTTTTATACCTCGTTTTTACACTATAATATGATGTTTTCAGTTCTTATGGGAAAATTCTCAGGATGGGGATAGCTGGCTTGAATGGGATTTCCAGTCCTACAATTTATCCTGAAACCTTGTACTACACTTTATAGATTCTTTGTCAGTGTCAGCCATGTGGATGAGTCATGGCCATTGCTTGACCAATTTGCTATCTGTGAAAGCCTAAGAAAATGTTTTCCCTCCTTAGGCACACTATACATCATCAATCCCATTCCTCTGTGGCCCCATAATCTCCTTGATCAGAAAATTTGGGACACAACTGAGTTACATGATGTTACAATATAGGTTCTCCTGTGTTCTGAGTCTGCACTGACCTTGAAAGGCTAGGGCCAAAATGTAGACTATCCTTGTAGCCCTTCTTATTCTCTGATTTTTGGTCTGCAAACCTAGGTTGTTAACCCTCTTGAAAGAGAAGCTTATTATTACCCTAAAACATATGCAGTTGAGTTTAACCTAACTATCTGTCTATCTAACATCTTAGGCATAACATAGAACAGATATTGTACATCAAGTATTGATATGTTAACCTTTAAGTCCCAACAGAATATGAAGAAAAAAATTAAAAATATTTTTAAAATGTGAATAATTACATATTTTTATACAGAGATTTAGAAATCTAACCGTATACAGCATTGTAGCAGGACAGTCCTGTGACCTAGTTTTCCTTGTCTCTTTTTTCATTATTATCCTTTTTTTTTTTCAAACATTTATTTGAGAGACAGTATGGCAATAATTGGTATGTCATGACAAGCAGCATGTATTTAGAAGACCAGAGTGACAGGCATCCCAAGCCTGACCCTGCTATTATGCATTGCTATCTTCAGTGCAGTTGCTTAGTTCACAGATATCAGTATATATAGTTAGAGTGAGAATGCTACCAATGAACTGCTAGTTTCAAAAACCTGCTATTTCTCAGGATCATTGCCTTACCCATCTTGCACATATAAACATAAGGCTTTGCCCCTGTCAAGTTTTCTAGCTTTTCTCCTTTCCCTCTCTTCATTGTGTAATCCTCAAGTTCTTGCTTTCCTTTTAATTATGTTATACCTTTCTATTTGTAATCCTTTTGAATTCTTATACTAGGGAGACTACAGAATATTTACACATGTGGGTATGGTTTATTTCACTTATGAATATATCTTCTAGTAACATCTACTTAAATATAAATGCTTCAAGCTTATCATTTTTTTAAGCTAAGTAATAATCCATTGTATAAAAACACCACATCTTTTTCCTCCATTCCTCAGGTGACAGGCATCTTGGTTGTTACTATGAACATAGATACACATATATCACTGTGATATGATGTTTTCAGTTCCTCCGGGAAAATTCCCAATAGGGGGATAGCTGGCTTGAATAGGATTTCCAGTCCTAGTTTTCTAAGGACTCTCCACACTGATTTCCATAATGGTTGGACCAGTCTACATTCCCACCAGCAGTGAAGGAGGGTTCCTTTTTCCCCACACCCTTTCCAACATCTGTTGTTAGTCGATTTGTTTATGATAGCCATTCTTTCTGGGGTGAGATGGTATCTCATTTTAATTTGTATTTCACGGATGGCTAGTTATGTGAAGCATTTTTTCATATATTTACTCGCTTCTTTAGTTTCATCCTCTGAGAAGTGTGTTTTCATCTCAGATGCCCATTTCTGGACTGGGTCTTTAAATTTAGGGGCCCTAATGTCTTTTAGTTCTTTATAAATTCTAGAGAGCAGACCTTTGTCTGAGTGCTTATAAGTTAAGATTTTCTCCAAATGTGTGGGTTGTCTTCTCACTTTGTTGGTAATTTATTTTGATGTGCAAATACTTCTCAATAAAAGGAGGTCCCAGTTGTTAATTCTTTCAACTATTACCCATGTGTTTTGATTTTTGTTCATGAATTCTTTGCCTACCCCTATGTCTTCAAGAGTACCTCCTACTCTCTCTTCCAGGAGACTGAGTGTTTCTGATTTAATGTTTAGATCTTTAATCCATTTTTATTTTAGCTTAGTATATGGTAATAGACCTGGGTCAAGTTTTAGTTTTTGGCATGTGGAGAGCCAGTTTTTCCAACACCATTTCTTAAAGAGATTATCTTTCCTCCAGTGAGCATGTTTGGCCCCTTTGTCAAAGAGTGTGTTTGTAGAGGCTTCTGCATCTTCTAATCTATTCCATTGATCCTCAGGTCTGATTTGTTGCCAGTACCATGCTGATTTTATTACAGTAGCTTTGTAGTATGCTTTCAAGTCAGTAGTTGTGCTACCTCCTGCCTTGTCTTTGTTGTCCAGGATTGCCTTTGCTATTGTAGGTCTTTTCTGGTTCCAAATAAATTTTAGGAACGATTTCTCTATGTCTAGAAGGTATGTTAGTGGTAGTTTGATAGAGATTGCATTAAATCTGTACAACAATTTTGGTAGTATGGCCATCTTCACCATGTTGGTTCTTATCCAAGATCAGGGAATATGTTTCCATTTTCTGAAATCCTCTACAATCTCTTTTTTCAGAGTACTGTAATTTTCCTTGAAAAGATCTTTGACTTCCTTGGTTAAGGGAATTCCAAGGCATTTCATTTTCCTTGGTGCCATTGTAAAAGGTATTCTTTCTCTAATTTCCCTCTCAGTGTGTTTGAAAGCCTTTTCTGTATCAATTGAGAGGAATGCTATTGATTTTTGAGTATTGACTTTATCCTGCTATGCTACTGAATTTGTGTATCAAGCCTAGTAGCTTCTTACTGGAGTTGTTTGGGTCTTCCAAGTAAAGCATCATGTCATCTGCAAATAATGATAATTTAGTTCTGTACCTATTCTTCTTCCTTTTATTTCTGTCCTTGTCTAATGGCTGCAGATAATGATTCCAGAACAATTATTGAATAGGAGGGGTAACAGAGGGCATCCTTGTCTTGTACCAGATCTGAAAGTTAAAGATTTGATTTTTCTCATTTAGAATTATATTATCCATTGGGTTGTCATTGATGGCTTTTGTCAGATTGAAGTATAAACCATCTATTTCAATTTTGTATAGGATTTTGAACATGAATGACTGTTAGACTTTGTCAAATGCCTTTTCTGGCGGCTGGTGAGATGGCTCAGTGGGAAAAGCGCTTCCCTAGCAAACACAAGGGCCTAAGTTCAATCCCCGGTTCGGCCAAAATAAAAAAAAAATTTTTTAAAGCCTTTTCTGCATCAATTGATATGATCATGTGGTTTTTAGATTTGGCTCTATTGATATAGTGTATTGCATTTATTGAGTTGCATATATTGGACTATCCTTGCATCCCTAGGATAATCCTATCTGGTCATGGTGTATAATCTTCTTGATAATTTGCTGTATTCTATTTCCTAGGATTTGATTGATGACTTTTGCATCTATGTTCATGAGGGAGATTGGCCTTTAGGTCTCTTTTTTTAGTTGTATCTTTCCCTGGTTTTGGTATAATACTTGCCTCTAGGAATGATTTTGGGAGGATTGCTTCCTTTTCAATATCATGCAAGAGTTTCAAATGGGGATTATATCTTCCATAAATTTCTTGTAGAATTCAGCTGTGAATCCATCAAGACCTGGACTTTTCTTTGCCGGTAGGCATTTTATTACATTTCGTATTCCATTGGCTGTTACTGAGTTATTGAGAGTTGTTATATCTTCTTGATTTAGTTTTGGTAATTTGTACCTTTCTAGGATATCTGTCCATTTCTTCTGTGTCTTCTATTGTGTGAGAGTAAAGTAGCTTCTCAAAAGTAGCTATTGACAGTCTTCTGAATTTCCACTGGTTCTGTGGTAATTGCAACGTTTTCATTCTTTATAGCTTATATTTGAATTTTTTCTTTTCTCTTTTTGGTTAGGTTAGCTAGTGGCTTATTAATTTTATTTAATTTTTTAAAGAACCAGCTCTTTGATTCGTAATTCTTTGAACTGTTTTCTTCATCTCAACTGAATTAATTTCTGCTCTAATCTTTATGATTTCTTCCCATCTTTGGGCTCTGGGTTTGGTTTGCTCTTCCTTTTCTAGATATTAGAGGTGCATCATTAGGGTGTTTATTTTTCCCGTTCTGTTTTCCTAATGTGTGAGTTCACATCTACCATAAATTCCAATAAGTTGTGCTTGAACTTTCATTGAATTGTAGATAGTGTTGAATTTCTTGTTTAATTTCATCTGTGACGCATTGGTTGCTGAGTAGCGTCTTGCTTAATTTCCGTGTATTTAGGGCATTTTTCTGTTTTCTTGTCTCATTTATTTCCAGTTTCATTGCAATGTGGTCACATATTTTGAGATAATTTCTTTTCTTTTTTTTTTTTTTTTTTTTGTCTTTTTGAGACAGGGTCTCACTATGTAGTTCAGGCTGGCCTTAAGCTTACTTTGTAGCTCAGGCTGGTCTCGAACTCACAACAATCCTCCTGCCTCAGCCTCCCAAGTGCTGGGATTACAGGCATACGCCACCACGCCCAGCCAGATAATTTCTTTTTCTTGCATATATGTAAGCGTGACCTATGGACCAGTATGTGTTCTGTTTTAAAAAATGCATATTCAGCTGTCATTTGATAAGACACTCTGTATATGTTCACTAAGTCTATTTGTTCCAAGCTCTTGTTCAGTTCTGCTACTTCTTTGCTAATTTTTAGTCTGGTTGATCTATCTTTTTGGGATAAGGGGATGTTAAGGTCTCCTGTTAATATTTTGCTCTTGGTCATTAGATTTTTCTCGTCCATTAAAATTTGTCTTATCTAGATGGGCACTCCCGTGTTTGGTGAGTATACATTTATGACTGTTACCTCTTCCTCTTGAATTTTTCCCCTAGCCAATATATAATAGCCTTCTTTATTTCGTTTGATCATTCTTGGTGTGAAGTTGAGACTGTCTGAGAACAGGATTACTACCCCTGCTTTTTTATGAGTCCTGGGGCATGTAGTACTGTTTTCCATCCTTTGATTTTTAGCCTATGAATTTCTTTATGAGTTAAGTGTGTTTCTTGTATACTGCATATTGTTGGATTTTGTTTCCTAATGCACTGTGCTAGTCTTTTAATTGGTGAATTTACATTTATGGTTATAATTTAGATGTATTGATTCACAATCGATACGTTATTTACCTGCTGTTGTTTACTCCTTTTTCTCCTGTGTTTAATTGTTTGTCCTATTTAGTGGTTTCCATCTGTTCTCATTCGTGGAGTTCTGATCATTTTGGTCCCTCTCTAGAACATTTTTAGTAGTCTGTGTAGGGTTGGTTTTGTCATCATGAAATTCTTTAGTTGTTCTTTGTCATGAAAGTATTTCACTTCTCCATCAAACTTGAAAGAGTTTTGCTGGGTATAGTGGTCTGGGCTGGAATTTGTTTTCATAGAGGACTTGAAGTACTCTGCTCCATGCTCTTCTTTTCTTCTTGGTTTGTGAAGAGAAGTCTTCTGTTATTATCATGAGTTTTCTTTTTAAATATGATCTGTTTCTTTTCTCTAGCAACTTTCAGTATATTGTTCTTGTGCTGGATTTCTGGGATCTTGACTATTATATGTCTTGGTGTATTTTTAGTTGGGTTGAATATTTGGCATTCTGTATGCTTTGGTTACCTGAATATCAGATTGTTTCCTCATATTTGGGAAGTTTTCTGCTATTCTGCCCATATTCTTTTTATATCATTTGTATTGATTCTTTTTTTCTCATGGATGCCTATTAGTCTCACGTTGTTCATCTTTGCATCGTCTTGCTGATGATGAATTATTTTCTCCTGTATCCTAATTGTTTTTAAGAAATGTTTTCTTACCTTTTCACCAGCTGTAACAGCATCTTCAAGTTCTGAAACTCTATCTTCACTGTCACTCACATGGTTTTGGGAGCTTGTGATTGAAATTTTAAGTTCCTCTATCTCTTTGACTCTGCTTTATGTGATCTATTTCTTTCCTGTATTGC
The DNA here is from genome assembly GCA_004027165.1 of Ctenomys sociabilis. Classification (NCBI taxonomy): domain Eukaryota; kingdom Metazoa; phylum Chordata; class Mammalia; order Rodentia; family Ctenomyidae; genus Ctenomys; species Ctenomys sociabilis. Next base: position 52,859 of record PVKA01001544.1, read on the forward strand.
TCATTTAAGGAATACATTGCTTTTTCAAGCTCTTCTGTTTTTTTTTTTTTACCTTTCTTCTATTGTTTCTTTACTTCAGATCCTATTAATTCAAACATTTCAGCTGTGCTAATGTTCTCTGCACTTGATCTAGGTGGACTCGGGACCTGAGATTGCAGTTTGCTCCTTCTCTTTGTCATTTTGTATAGTATTGTCCTCTGAACTTTGTTGTAGAACTTGTTGCAGTTACAAACTTAGCACCTACTAAAGTTCACATGCAGGTATACTAAATTTGAATTCATGCAGTTGTGCCTGTCTTGGGTCTGACTACTGTGCTTAGCTCCTTCCTGCTGCAGCCCTTGAAGGTGAACACTTTGTGCTCCTCTAGCAAGATGTTCTGCTCCTGGATTAGCTGAATGGTTTTGGCCCCTAGTCTCTCTGTAGGGACTTCAGCTCCAGAGTTTTACCCTAGGCCTGTATGTCAGGCCTGGGCTGAGTCTGGAGGGGTTCAGGGGTGCAGGAGAGCTCAGAGCTCTCCCACACACTCAAGGGTCCTGGACTTCGGTGGGTCTGGAGGGGTCTGGAGGGGTCCAGAGAGTGTGGCGGAGCTGTCACTCACAAGGCTGGCTTGGGCTGCCCCTGTAGGGGTGGAGGGGTCCTGAGAGCATGGTAAAAGGAGAACTGTCTCACTCACAAGGTGGGCTGGGCTGGGGGTGCATCAGCAGGTGCAGGAGAGTACAGAAGTTCTCCCACACTCTCCCAGCTCTGTCATAAATCAAATTTCCAGACATGCAAGTCTATTTCTATATGTATTGTCCCATTTTATTGTCTTATCTAATATATCTGTACAAGTACCTCAGTGTCTTTAATTGGCGTTATTATTAAGTTTTGATATGTGGAATGACAAAGCCTTCCTCCTAATTTTAGAGGAGTTTCTTGGCTATCTTTGATCTTTTTCCCTTCCAAATAAAGTTACAGAACATTTTCTCATATTCTCCGAGTACCCACCCCACCCCGTCTGTATGACCTTTAATTGAAATAATACTGTTCTTGGAGATCATTTTGGGAAAATGGGTATTTTTATGGTATTGTCTTCCTATCCCTTGTCATTTTATATTACTGAACAGATGTAGGTGTCTTTAATACATTTTTAATGGAGCTTAGTACTTTTCTTTATAAAGATTATGAATATCTTTGTTACGTTTATTCCCCAGTGCTTAATATTATCCTATTTAATTTTTGGGTACCAGGAATCAAACTGTGCTGCTGAGCTATATCCTGACCCTTTAATATTGTCTTGTGGTATAAAATGTTCTGTGTACATTTGAAAAGAGGGTATTTTTTTATTTATTGGACACAGCATTTATTATAAATCTATAGAGTAAGGTTTTTAATTGTATAATGAAATGTATAACATGCATAATGATATTTTCTTTATATATCAATTATTGATTTGTTACAATTCTTTTGTATATTTTTCAGTGTTTTATGATAGGTTTTTTTTTATTAATTAATTATTTTTTTGTACCAGGGATTGCACTTGAGACCTTGTACTTGCCCTTATGCATGCTGGGCTGTCTCCCCATCCCTTACTTCATTCTTTAAAGCAAGGTCTCGCCATCTAATCGAGGCAAGCCTTGATCTCGAGGGGTAGCCCAGAGTGGCCTCATACCCACAGCACTGTTCCTGCCTCAGGCTACTATGTGCTGATGTTACAGGCTTATGCAAGCTGCACCCAACATGTTTTAGGTATTTTTGAAATTACATTATTAGATAAATACCAATTTAGAATTTCTTCTTAATAAATTAATCTTTATTATACCATGGCCCTCTTTCTATCACTGAATTTTGTCTTGTGGTTTATATATCTTGTCTGATATTCATTTAATCATATCTACTTACTTTGTTTAAAATGTGTTGGAAATCAAACGTAGGGCCTCACATGTGCTGGGCAAGAATGCTACCTCTGAGCTATACCCTACTCACTCCACCCTGGCTTGCTTGTTAGTGTGTTAAATCAGTGTTTATTTGGCATTTTTATAATCAGCTGTAATTTAACTGTACACCATTTTTTGCCTTATATTGTCACTGCATCTTTTTTTCCCCCCTATTTAGTACAGGGTTTAAAGGGTCTCACTATGTAGATCAGACTCCTAGTGATTGTCCTGTTTTCAGCCTCCCAAGTGTTGGGATTATAGGCAGGCATCACCACGCCCCATCTCCATTACCATCTCAGAGATCAAACCCTGGCCGCTGCATTCTTCCTGAGCAGGCGCTTTAAGTACACTGAGCTATCTGGCCTGTCCCATCATTGCATCTTGATAACATGTAGATCGATATTTTAAAAATTCTAGTCTCTTAGCCTTTGTATTTGAAATTGCCTAACTTAGTCAGTCTATATTTATTATGATTACTTATACTTTAAGATTTTTCTTAAAGCTTTGTATCTTTAAAAATCAGATCCCTGTTTTTGCCTTTTAAAAAATAAACAAAAATTATTTTCTAATATTTTTCTTCACTATTTTAAAAAACTACTATTTTCTGCTTCTAAAATTACCTACCTTCATCCTGGGTACCTTTTAAAAAATTAAATTAAGGAACCAGGGAGATGGCTCAGTAGAATAAGTCCTTCCCTGGCAAGCGCAAGGGTCTGAGTTCAATCCCTGGTTCCACAAAAAAATAAATAAAAATGAAAAGTTAAATTGATAGATGAGAAGCAAGTAAATATGGTGGATATTGTTACATATTACTTACCTAATGCAATAAATGGTCCTTTTTCTAATTAATGTTAATTAAACATATACATGTATTTAAAAATTAGTACTGAGCAAAATGCACTAAAGTTCTTTTCCTCATGGAATCCTTATAAAAGGGGAGAAAATTAAAAACCATAGGGGCCATCCTGATAGCTCAGCATTATTAAAGCACCTGCTTAGGCAGAGTGCAGTGGCCCAAGTTCTATCCCCATCCTGCAGTGCCTGCCTCACCCCCAGAGCGAGCTGAAATAGCATTGAGACATGGTGTGCCCGCCTATAATCCAAGCAGTTGGGAGGCTGAAAACAGGAGGATCACTGTGAGTCAGATCTACATAGTGAGACCCTGTACTAAATACAGAAAAAATAAAAAACCATAGAGAGTATGATAAATACTTTCATCACTGGCTCTAAAGATAGCCCCCTGGCCTGCTGTACTTCCGAGCATTTGTATCCCTCTGTGGTCCCCACCTGCATGTTGTTCCAGCTGGTTTTATAGTAGAGCATGCTAGAAAAATTTAGAAAAGGAATTAAGATATGCTATGAACATGTATCAGCTTTCTACAAGGAATGTAAACACACATGTACTAATAAACTACAATTTTTTTAAAGTTACCTTGGCTAGATCATAAACCTCAAAGCTGGTGTGTTTGTTCTTTTAGAGTCTGAGCTCTGAGAGAGGAAATCTGGCTGCAAGAAGACCACCACTCTTCGTATGGGAATAGACTGTTCATGTGGGGAGGGTTTGCCAGTTTTGTAGGCCAAGTCTGAGGCACTAGACTTAAGGTTAGGGCATTCATTTTTAATATTTAGCTCAAGGTAGCCAGCCTCCCCAGCCATTTGACCAAGCGCAAGGTACCCCACACACCAGCCACCCCATCAAAACGCTGCAATCCCCTGCATTGTGAAAGATACAAATAAAGTATTACTTTAAGTTACTAAGTGTTAGGATGATTTATCCCTCAACAAGATGGTAATTAGAGTGTGGGGAAAGATATTAGGAAAAGAGATTTGGGAGGAGAATCTAGTGTAAAATGGATACTCAGTGTAAGCCTTAGGGAGATGTTCTTATAAAAACACTATGAAGAAAGTAAGTAATGTTGGTATCTGGGGAAGAATGTCCTTGTCAGAAGGAATAGCAAGTTATAGAAGCTCTGTGGTGAGAGCTGTCTTAGGTTTTAAGGACCATCCATGAAGGCCAGTATGGTCAGAGCCCACTTAAAGGGGGAAATAATACTGGGAGTTGACATCACATGAGTATAGTTCTGTGCCACATACGCTTAAATTAACAACAGCCCACCTACATGACAGTGGTCCCATAAGGTCATGTTGGAGTTGAAAAATTCCTTTCCCCCAGTAACATACTGCTGCTTCTATGTTTATAGTGATGCTAGTATAAGAAACTGCCATGCTGCAGTGATGTAAAAAGTATAGTGTGTACAACTGTGTACAATGTGTAATACTTGGTAGTATAATACTAAATCACTGTTCCTGGATGCATTAGTCAGCTGTCCCATTGCTCAGAACATACCCAACACCTACAAGTTAAAGGAACAGAGGTTTATTTTGGGCCCTGGATTCAGAGGGCTCTGTCCATGATTGGCCAGATCCAAAGCAGCAACCCCATCACAGAACAAAGCTACTGACTTCACAGCAGCCAGAAGCAGAACGGAAAGGAGCCCCACAGGGCTGTGTAGCCCCAGAGGCACCCCCACAGCAGCCCGCCTGCATCTGGGTTCCCCTCCCAAGTGGTACCTTGGCCTGTGGACATCAGCGATGAGTCAGAACCCATGATCCAGTCTCCTCTCTAGGAGTCTCAGAGTGATGCTAACAGTGAAAGCTAGCCAGCACACTGGTTTCTGTATTTATGTTTTATCATTGCTTTACCCCTCCTACTCACAAATACTTTTTTTTTTCTCAGAACTGAGGGTTGAACTCAGGCCCCTGTGCTTGCCAGGCAAGCACTTATTCTACTGAGCATCTCCCCACCCCACAAATACAAATTTGCTCTAAGGTATGTGCCATGCTCCATTGCCAGCAACTTCATACAGCTCACATTTTAAAGTCTTTCTTTCTTCCTTTTTTTTTTTTTTCTTTTGTCTTTTTTGAGACAAGATATCACCATGCAGTTCAAGCTGACCATGAGCTCACTTTGTAACCCAGGCTGGTCTCAAACTGGACTGGCAGTGATCCTCCTGCCTCCCAAGTGCTGGGGTTACAGGTGGGTGCCATCACACCCAGCACTAACATGTTTCTTGTTTGCATCACCGTTAATGGTGACACATGCCTATCACTCCACAAAGATCTTTAGAGCCTCGGAATTTGAGACTGCCAATTTAAAGAGACCCTGTTGCAAAAAATACAGAAAGAAAGAAAAAAGGTACTTTATCTGGGTTTATAGAAGTATGATCTGTGTGATATTTGCACAACAACAAAATTGCTTAAGGACATTTCTCTGAAGGTGTCCCTGAGGAAGCGTAGAGTAGGCAGGTTGTATATGAAGTGATGTTCAGTTTTGTGAGGTACACTTTTTAAAAAATAAGTTATGTAATAATTTTTTCTCTCCCAAAATGAAATACAAATCATATAAAAAATTTTTTACCCTTAATGAAAAAAAATCCTAATTAGGATATTTCATTATGTCAAAGATTTAGATTTACAGTCTTTGCATAGAATTATAGAGTTGCTGGCTTTGACAGTTATACATTGTATTGGTGACTCACAGTTATGAAGTTTACAGTTGGTAATACTTGTTGAAAGGGTAAATAATTCTTGGTAGAGTTCTGCAGCAGATATTATAGAGCTTTCTCTTGACTTACATAGAGAGTGCATTACAGAAAATTCAGATTATATTGAAAGAATGAAATTCAGGGCCGGCAAGATAGCTCAGCCTGCTAAGTGCCCACTTATGCACAGGGGCCTGGTTTAGATCCCTGGTAACACATGTTGAGTTGGCCGCTGAGACCACCGTGGCGGTGTACACCTGTAATCCCAGCACTGGGGAAGCTGAGACAAGAGGATGACTCTGAATCCAACTGCATAGTGAGGCCCTGTACCAAATGAATTTTAAAAAAAAAGAATGAAATTCGTATGATTCGCTAGCATGAATGTTCTGTGGTATATTTGAAATTCAGGTGATACCCACTGAATTCAAGTATTTCTCCACAGTTGTGATAGTCAAAAAAATTTCTTTTTTTTTTGGTGGAACCAGGGATTGAACTCAGATCCTTGAACTTGCCAGCGAAGTGCTTATTCTACTGAGCCATCTCCCTGGCCCCCCAAAAAATATTTCTACTAGACCTTTAAATAAAGCACTTTTAACTCCAAGAGTCATGGGAATCTTCAAAGAATTCTAAACTAATTAGTTCACTTTCTGTTGATGATAATACCATTGACTGGGTAAGTCATAGAGATTTGTTTTGACTAATGTCTCTGGAGGAGTGGGATTGAAGGGCTGGATCTCTTGATGGCCTTTGTGGCCTAATTTTGTTGGTGGAGTCTTAAGGTAGGTCTAGACATCCTGATACGGGAAGTCAGGGCAGGTATGCATGCCTGTGCATCTTCTGGTCTCTACTTCCTCAGATAAAGCCGACAGGATTCTGCAAAGGGCTCCACCCTAATGAATTTATCTAGTGTTGATCACCTCCCAAAAACCCCACCTCCAAATACCACAGTGAAATTAATTTCCTTCCTCCTAATACCTCAACTCAAGCTGGGCGTGGTGGTGCACACCTGTAATCCCAACTGGGAAGAAGGTAAGGCTGGAGGAAGGATCCTACCACTTTCTTTTTTTTTTTTGCAAACCAGGGCTTGAACTCAGGCCCTTACACTTGCCAGGGAAGTGCTTATATCACATTTCACTGAGTCATTGCTCCCTGCCCCAGTCCTGCCAGTTTGAGACCAGCCTGTCTCAACAATAGCAAGACCTGTCTCAACTATAGTAAAATACCTCACAATGGGAATTAAATTTCAATACTTGAAACCTTGGGAGACACTCCCAAGCCATATCCAGTTGTATAAGCACAAAAATGACCTAAGTCATCATATTTTAGGAAGAACATTCTGACTGCTTTATGGAGGGTAATGTGGGGAAGTTCAGCAGAGAAAGTCTAGTGCTAGTTGGACAGACAGTGATGTGGAGCAGCTAAGTGATCCTGAAGTGTGCTTGGATACTGACTTGTGGAAAACAGTTTATGCATTTCAGTAATAAACATTGCTTTCCTTTTCATTATCTGCATTCCTGTCCTACATTTTCCCAGATAGTTATACTGTGGACTAAGATAATCTGTTAGAAAGCTTTGAACTTTTTTTTTTGGCAGAACTGGGGATTGAACTCAGGCCCTTGCACTTGCCAGGGAAGCACTTATTCCACTGAGCCATCTCCCCAGCCCTAGTTTTGAACTTTTAATGTGAGAAAATTCTTCTCCCCCATCCCTCTGAAAAATTGTTTCCATTACTAATTAAAGTACAAAAATAGATTCTCCTTTTATTAAATTGAATTTTCATGTTGCTATTTTGGGCACTGGAATTCAATTAAGTAGTCATAAATAAAATGTCACTTTCATAAACACAAACCATTTGAGTATATTTTTTTGAGACTAGTGCCAGTTTATTGTTTGGATGCCTGAAATTTTTATTCTATTGAGAAAAAAATTGCAATGAGACAGTTTCAAAACAGATTGGTAGGAGAGTTAGAACAGTTAATACATTGCATCTGAAATTTTATTAAAAATTAGGTGTTTGTGTATACCATTCTGTACTCTAATCCCCCTAAGTTACTGGAGTATTTCTTGGACAGCACCAGCGTGGTGAGCACCTACGTCAGTATTCCTCATAATGGTGTACCCTGGGGTACCTCAGCGGGGCACCACCAGACCCTGCCAGGCTGTGTATGGGCAACTTGCTTTTGTCTGTATAGCAGCTGCCAAAAAATGTGTTCTTTTAGTGATTGTTGATTGAGATGAAGCGTCATATTTTGAGAAGGTTGGAAGGTAAGGAACTAGCTTTCATAGAAAGAAATTTGATAGAAGGATTCAGAATGCTTAGTGTCCCTTTGTTCTATAAATATTTATTGAGCATTTACTATGATTAGTAAAGTTTTTGGGTGAGATAAGTGATTTGGGAACTTATGGAGAGTAGTAGGTTTGCCTCCTCAAGCGAAAGACTGGCACATGGGGCATTGTCCTTTCCTTTGCTCTTGTCCCCAATCTGATGGCCAGACTTAATAGTGTTCTGTTTGTGTTTGGTGCTTTTATCCTTCATGTTGGGAATAAGGTTGTTGTTTTCAACTTGCCGTTGTTTTTCTCTTGCAAAGAAAAACCACAGCATTATTTGTTCATCTTTCATTCTGCCTGGCTCCATGATCTGCTTCCAGAGCCTCCAAGCCTTTTTGCTTTGCTTGTTCTCCACTCCTTGCAGACTGCTCAGCGGGAAGGCAGACTGTTTACAAGCAGTCTGAACTAACAGCCTCCTTTCCTGCTGATCAGATAGTTGCCAGAATGGAACCTTTCTCAGGGCTGAGAGTGGGTGTTCTGCTTAGTGGCTGTTCTGGAATGTAAATGGACCCCCTATTTTAAGAAAGATTATTTTTGTTCTAGAAGTTCAGTGTATTCCCAAGATACACATTTGTAGCAGTTGGAAAGTTCAGAAACATAAACTGGGCTTATTGGAAATTATTAGATCAGTGAATGGGCTTCATAGGGCTTGTTAATAACCAGGAAATCCTGCAACTCACATAGCCAGCAGTAAGATACTGTGTGTGAAGTCTGTTGCCTTTGGCTCTAGCTCTTGTATAGGAGATATAGTCAGACAGCAGGCTGGAGCAGGTCGCATAGCAGTGATGGCAGCCCAGCTTGAGGCAGGGCAGGATGGGGGGACACAATGCTGCCAAATCCAAATCTTCAGAGATTGTAGGACAGATTTCATTCCTATGTGTTGTTTTGTGTGATCCAAACTCCATGTTTTCGAATATATACATGTGGGGATCCCAGAAGCGATGATGAGCCACGCTGAGACTGCTTTCTTTGTCCCCGGCTTAATCTCAGCTTCCTCTTGTGTTTTGCATGTGTGCAGGGACCAGGCCTTTCCCATCAGACCTGGAAAGATATCTTAACTGTTGCTGTAGACTCTTCCCCAGCCCAGCCAGTGAACTGGTCTCCCTGCCTCCCCCTTTCCCCCCCCGACCTTGCTTCTCTTCGGCAGTTCTCCTGGTTTTCTTTCACAGCAGAGGTATATATATATATAATTTTAAAGTGTTTTTAATATTATCACTTCATGTCAAGTCTATAGGAAAAAAAATAGAGCAGCCTGGAAAGTGATTGTGCCACAAGCTGAGAAACCTGCGTCCTGCTACCGACCTTGCTACAGACAAGCTATGTGTAAGATGCAGTTGGACACTAGTGCCTACCATTTTAGGCTCTAGGTTCTTCTTGTACCACACACAAAAAGGCAAATTATAAAGGCTCCTAATTTCACTTATAACTCAAAGCTTCTTTGATTTTTTTACTGTTTGTATCATGAAAGGTTTGGCTTCCATATGATCCCTTAATTTGAACAAGAAAAGAAAATGCTCTACTCACCTGTCAGGATAGACACCGTGATCACAAAGGTGATTTTCTGAGGTGAGGCTTGTCCCTTGCTCTCTGGATGTGCCGAACCCTGAGATGTCCCTGGATGTGGGAAACTCGGCTGCATAACTTGTGCGAATAGTGGATTGTGTTCACACTTTCCCCTGAGAAAGAAGAGAGCATCAGTAGTATGTTCACTGATCCTGTGAAGCACATGCACAAGACCAGCATCCTTCCCTGGTGATCTTTGAAGGAAATTACAGATCGGTATAAATAAGAGTGGCATGCTGTCTTGATTTTAAATCTTCAGGCTTCTATGGCAAGGTTCAGACTTATGCATTTTTCTCTCAGCTTTTCCACTGAAATTATGAGTACATAGAACTGGGGGAGAAGTGGTGGTGAGGAGACAAACTAAAAGGCAGTGAGAGCAAAAGACATGAAGCAGAGGGAATGCTCGGGTGGTCATCGAAGCCAAGGAAATTTTCCACTGGTCGTTGTGTTCCTTTCCTCCGTCAGCTCCTGCTATATGCTTTCTCCCTGGATGGAGATATAAGCAAAGAAAGTGAGTTTTTCTACTTTATTCCCTTGAGATCGTAAAATAACTCATCTATATTCTGCAGGATAACAAAATCAGCTCAAAATATTTGTTTAATATTTTCTTGCACTATGCTACATGCATTTTTAAGTTGCTGGCTGGTTTTAGTTTTTCCTTTTTTTGGTTCTGCTTTTTCCATCTTCTGATTTTAAAATATCCTAGCAAAATTTTTCTCTTATATGATAGATAAAGGCAGAGTTAAATTGTGTTGCTTAAATAAATGTTGTGTGATTAGAGAAAATTGAGCCATATTTTGAGATAGGAGAGACTTTGATAAATTTTTATATTAGTCTCAAATGACTTGTCCAGAAGTCTTGTGCAAGCAGAATCTTGTACCAAAATGCAATGTGTGAAATAGATGAAAGTAATGACTTTGTCAGGTCACTCAAGTCTACCTTGTTGGAACCAAGCGTAGTGGCACATGCCTTTTACCTCAGCTACTTAGAAGGTTGAGGCAGAAGGATCATTATTTAAAGACTAGCCTGGCCAACTTGATGAGACCTTATCTCAAAATAAAAAAAATTATAGGGAAGGGTAGGGATGTAACTCACTGGTACAGCTCTTGCCTAGCATGTATGAAGTCTTGGGTACAGTTTCAGAACTTTGTGTGTGAGTGTACAATGTGGGTGTATATTGTTGGGTTCATGCACTGATCACCTATATGAAGATTGCAGAAAAAGCCTTTGTTGTCCTGGAGCTTGAATATATGGTAGGATATCTTTGGCATGTGCCCACTAAATAAAAATTCCTAAAATATTTTTAGGGAGCATTGTCATCAATGAGAAGCACTAATCTGTATGCCTTCTTCTGGTGACTTTCATCTAGTTCCAAGGCTGTCCGTGCCAGCTACATAATGGTGTCAGTCACCCCTTTTCTCTTCAGCCCCAGCCTTTCTCTATGAGCTCCACGTTTATACAAGCAACTGGCTGCTTGACTTTTTTCCTTTAAAGTCTTATACAAACTCAAAAATAATACATATTAAATAAAACTTGATTTCTTCTCTCTAGACCTCTTCCTTAGTACTTTCTCCATCAGTAAAAATTGCTGATGTCCATCTGTTTGCTTAAGTTAAAAAAAAAAAATCTGACTGCCGGGCGTGGTGGCACATGCCTGTAATCCCAGCACTAGGGAGGCTGACGCAGGAGGATTGTTGTGAGTTCGAGACCAGCCTGAGCTACAAAGTGCGCTTAAGGCCAGCCTGAACTGCACAGTGAGACCCTGTCTCAAAAAGACAAAAAAAAAAAAAAAAAAAATCTGGACAGTCTCTGCTTTTCCTTCCTATTTCCCCAAACCCAGTAAGTTTTATCAGTTACCTTCAATAAATCTTTATCCTCTACTTCTGTTTTTCCACTATGACCAGTCTAATTCATGGTGCTCTTTTCTTGCCTCTGATTGGCTGCCCCGCTTGTATTTTCCCCATGTCATCTTGTTTCCGTTTAGACTCTAGAATAGTTCTTAGTAAACATCATGTTACAATTCTGTTTAAAACGTTTCAATAATTGGTTTATTTTCTTAGAATAAAATGCAGTCTCTTTATTGTGAATCTGTAAAGGCCTTGTAGTTGTTAACTCATGCCTTCTCTAATGTCGTCTTTTAACACTTTTGTACCTGGTCCCCACAAACTGCAGAATACCTCTCTCCCTCCTGGCTGTTCCTTGTACCTGGAATGTTCTTCCTAGTTCCTAGGACTCCTTGGTTGCTTCCAAGTTTGTGCAATTATGGATAATGCTGCTGTAAATAGCCATGTGCTGTGAACATGTAAGTTTCAGCACCTTTAGGTGAATACCAAAGAACATAACCAGATTCACATGGGAAGAATATATGTAGTTTTGTTACGAAATGGCTAAATGTATTACAAAGTGATTGTACCAGTTTGCATTCCCACCAGCAGTCAGTGAAAACTCCTGCCACTGTGCATCTTGCCAGCACTTGGCAGTCAGTGTTCTGAATTTGGGGCATTCTGTGAGGTATGTGGTAGTCTTGACTGGCTGTTCCTGTTTGGTATGTTTGAGCAGCATACTTGTGAGTCATTTTCTATGGATCCTCAGCCATTAAAATAAGCAGCAGTATTTTCAGGAGTCTAAGAGTCAGAACTTCTTGGTAAACCTCAAAGATTAAGAAATTTAGGGTAATCCTGTACTTACATGAACTCAAGATGCAAAGGTTATCCGTGTGGATACTGATGGAACCACCAGAAGCCCTTTAACAGTATAGTTTCCCACTGCTGGATGCACAAGGCAGAAGTTTGCGAGATAATTCTAAGTGACATTGCTGCTTGCAGCTGGAGAAGAGCTCAAGAAAGCCTCTGGGAACTGAGTGCAGCCTGTCCCACAGCCACCGAAAATCTGTGCAGACCTGCAACCCAAAACCTCCCAGTTCTGTTAGTGATGAGAATCTAGAGGAAAACTTCAGGCTGTAGCTGAGAAGGCAGCCAGCTGAACTCTTCAGTTAAGCCTCATAGCAGGAGATCCTAGCTGTGTCCTGTGGACCTCTGGCCAAGAGGAGGGTGAGCCAGTAAGTGACTGCTGTTTCAAGCCACTAAATGTGTAGTAATTTGTTATGAAACAGTAGAAAACAAATTCATAGGGAACAGGACCCTACAGGAAGTACTGATAGAACATAAACTGGTGATGGTAGTGTAGGGAACTTGTGTGTCCTGTGTACCTACAACATGTAGTTTAAAGAAATTTTTATATTTGTTTAATACTATTAACAGTAATTTTTTTTTCTGGGTAAATTAGAATAAAACAACCGAAGGCTTTATTACTAAAAGCATGAGTAAAATGTAGCAGACACTCATTGTTGATCTTTTTTTTTAAATGTATTTGGTACAGGCCTGTGCAGCGTATACCCAACCGTGGGCCCTGTACTTCCTAAGCAGGTGCTTAGTCTGCTAAACTATCCTACCAGCCCTCTCATCATTGAATATTCATAAAAACCAAAGGCACCAGCTTTATCTACCACAGCGGTTAATGGGGGCAGGTGGGAACAGAACAAGGTACATGGTACACTTTCATTGTTGTGACTTATTTCTAGCTTGAGTAAGTTAGACATACCTCATTTCACTACCAAGTTCAAGTCCTGTGCCTGGGTCCCTAAAGGAATTAATTGGTCACTAAATGAGGGACTGTGTGGGTTATGGATGTCACAGTATTCAGAACAAAGAAATGCTCAAAGGAGACTCCAGCTTGATGACTTTGCTTCTGTTTGCATAGTAACATGCAGAGGTGGAGTAGATAACAGGATAGAAAACTGCAATACTGTATCCTACAGTGAAGTAGCGGCACAAGGCTGCATTTCTTTACTGATTTTCACTTATCTCAGGGGTGTCAAATGTAACTTCCGTGATAAATGAGGGACCATGATATTTTCTTTTACTTGGCTTAATATTTCTAAGGTTCTTCCATGTTTTTTTTTTTTTTTTTTTTTTTTTTTTTGTGTGTGTGTGTGTGTGTGTAATTTAAACATAGATATATCTATTCCTTATAGCTGAATAATATTGTGTGTATAAATCATTTTGTTTATCCACTTTTCCATTGATGAACATTTGAGTTTCTACCTTTTGGTTATTGCTAATAGTACTGTTAGGAACATTTGTATTTATTTTAAAACTTTAATGTTTTTTGTTACATCCTTAGGCATAGAATTACTGCTTCATAGTAATTTTTTTTTTTTTTTTGGTGGAACCAGGGATTGAACTTGCCAGGGAAAGTAATTTTAACTTTTTCAGAAACTACCAAACTTTCCCCCTGGTAACTGTACTGAGTTATTGCCATTTTATTGCATTGTGGTCAAAGAAGATACTTTGTATATGTGTTAGTTACTTTTCTATAGTCCCTGAAACAAAGTACCAAAAGGTTTGCTTAGCTCACAACTTCTAGAGGTTTCAGTGCATGATCAGCTGGCTCTCACACAGGGCAGAGCAGGGTGCACAGCTGACAGGTGAGTAAAGGAAAAGCAGTTCACCGTCAGCAGAGAGTAGCAAAGCAGAAGCAGGCAAGCGACGGTGGCCACAGCACTTTCTGCCCTTGCATCTTGCCCGGACTACCTAGGGCAGCAGCACGCACACCCTGAGCCCTTGTGCCCTTGACCCTGGCGCTGCACCATATCAACTCCTGCAGAACACACTTCTCCAGCCTCCTCTGCAAAAGCCCTCCTCCAACCACATGAGACTGTGGGGGGCATCTGAACATCATAAATATTATTTTAGTTTAAAACTTTTCAAGACTTGTTTCTGACTTAATACTTGGTGTATCTTGGAAAATGATTCACGTGCATTAAAGAAAAAGTGTGCGATCTGTTGTTAGGTGAATTCCACCATCTCTAAGATGACTTTTTCTTGATGCCAAATTCACTTAGTTGTTACACATCTGTTTTCCAAACGTCTCGTATTTTTTAAGTCATACTTGGTTTTTCTGAAGTAGGAACAGCTTTAGAGACTCCCTGAGCAGGTTTTGCTGAGGACCTTCCAAGATCCCAGCTGCCTGAATGTGGTGTGGCGAAGGATGAAGTGAGAGGCAGGACCATAGGACGATGCACAAAGCAGGCCGAAAGCAGTGCCCTGGGATGGCGAGGAGCAGAAACTCTCCAGGCTTGCCACTCCTTAGTGAGCACATATGCACACATTCATAGGGGGCCCCAGGGAACAGTGGTGACAGTTACAGTAGGTGGATGCCAGGGGAGGGGAAGTGAACATTTCTTGGAACAGAGACAAAGAAGTAGAATGAGGAGCAAGTTTTTAGCATCACAAGAGAAACATGTTGTGATCCTTCCCACCAGGGAAGGTACCCTCAGGATTGTCCCAGCAGATTTCATTCTGCCCTCTGAGTACCCTGGCTTCAGGGACCTTTGAGGCTGTTGTAAGTTGGGGTTTACAAGCGGAAGCAGTTTATTACAGGACACATAATTAATAAGAATATTTTATAGTGGTTACCCAAAGAGTTGTATGCAAAAAGAGTGCAGGAAACCTGTATACATCCTAACAACCAGAATCCAGCCAAGAGCCTATATCTCACAGCAATGTCCTGCATCAGTCCAGCTGAAGACTTACGGCCCATAACAGTGCCCCACACGAGTCCACCTGGAGGCCTAGAGCCCACAACAGTGCATCATGCAGGCCTGTGTCATAGATCTGCACTGGGAAGGCCGAAAGTTCAGTGCTAGAATCTGAAAGTCTGCCAGCAGATGAAGGATCTGTGCTAGCAGGCTGAGGGATGTACAATGGAGATTGGAAGTCATGTTCAAAGTTAACCATAGCCATTCTCAGCTACAAGGACCCAGCCACTTCAACAACAAGCATAGCAGAGTTTATCAGGAAAGCCAGCAGGACAGGCCCTTCTGAGAACTGACAGCTCTTTACCAGCTATTCTTCTCTAGTTCTGCCTCTTAAGCTGGAGCGATAGTCCTCAGGTGGGCCTCCCACACATAGCACCAGTTCAGTTCCACTGGGTGTTACAGGTTTACCACCAGTTAGCACTCTACCACCCAAGCCCCAGCAGTAGCTGAGAGAAAGCAGGAGTTTCCATATTCCAATTGACCCACAAGGCAAAGCAAGCATTGCCTCCAATGGACCATAGTCTTAATTTATGATTTGTGTTCTCCAACAAGATTTGTTGACATTAATTGTAGTAATTATTTTTAATTATTTTACAATGGCTTTTTCATATTATAAAGTTTATACATAGTAAAACAATACAGAAAAATTTTAAATCAATATAATATAAAGTAGAAATTAATTTATAATAAAATACTATCAATTTCTCTGTCTGTAAATGCTCACCCATAGTGGTGGAAGGCATAATACAGTAGCATTATGTTGGCAGTCAGTTATGTAGATGCAAAATCAGAATTCATTTGTTGTTAATACATAAAAAAATAAAATCTAATCATAAAGGCCGGATCTTTAAAATATACCAAGAGTAGTAGGAACTATTTTAAAGTAAATTTGAAATAAAAACCAATGCAAGTTGTAGACTAAAGTATGAAGGAAAAGAGAAAGCATGGTAGTCTTTCAGATTTGTTGGCTCTGTGGAGAAAAAAATTCTACATTTAAATAGTGGAAAAATACCACAGAAGAGATAACAACCCCATGCATCCTCAGCAGCTGGTTCTTGAAAAAAGGCTTAAAATTGGTGCTGGAGAAAAGCCTGTTTAGCAGAAGTCATGAAAATTGGCAGAGGAGCAAACTGGCCCCAGAGCTCCCACCTTGCAATGTCATCAGATAGATCAAAGACTAGATAGATAAAAAAAACAGAAACTCAAACTGCTAGAAGAGAAGATGGGAGAAACGTGGAACCACAGACATCAGTAAAGATTTCCTGAGTAAAACTCGAGTAGCTCAGGAAGTGACACCAACAATCAACAAATGGACTATGTCCAATTTTAAAAGCTTCAGTGCAGCAAAGCAAAGAATCAGCAGAGTGAAGAGACAACCTCCAGAATGGGGAAAAGTTTGCCAGCTATTCTTCTGATAGAAGACTAATATCTAGATGTCAGAAAACGAGCCCCAAAGCCAAGTGGGCCAATTAAAACAATGGAAAAGTGAACTGAATAGGTATTTTCATAACAAGATATGCAAATGGCCAATAAATACATGAAAAAAAGTGACCAGCATCTTTAGCTACTAGGGAGATGCAAACCAAACCAAGCCTGAGATTCCAGTCAGAATGGCCATCATGCAGAAACAAAAGCACCAAATGCAGGTGAGGACTTGGGAGGATGGAGCCTTTGTACATGCTGTTGGGAGTGGAAACTAGAACAGCCACCATGGAAATCAAAGTGAAGATGGCTCAAAAAACAAAATACAAGTCAGGTGTGGTGGTGCATGCCTTCAATCCCAGCACTCCGGCGGCTGAGGCAGGAGGAGCAGGAGCACTGTGAGCTCAAGGCTGGCCTGAACTGCGTAGTGAGACTGTCTCAAAAAACAAAACACAGAAATTTCATTGAACCCAGCTCTACCTCTCCTGCATGTTTTCTGGAAAGTTAAAGATGTCATACTATAATGGCACATGCATACACCCCAGTTAACAGTAGCATAATTCATAATAGCCTAACTATGAAACAACCTGGACTTATGCATGTAGATGGGGGAAATATGTATGCATAATGGAGAATGATTGGCCATTAATACGGAAAAGTTTGAGTGATCTGTAGAAAAATAATAGACCTGAAGACCATCATGTAAAGTGATGTAACTCAGAGAAGGTTAAATCACCATTCATTTTTCTCATGTGAGAAGCCCAAAATATGAATAAATTAAAGAATAAAATAGAGGGCAGATGGTAGGAAATAAGAGGTTGACTTTTTTGGACATAAGGAAGAGGATTGGGGAAGGGAGGACGGGAAGGCAGAGGTAAGGAGGATCGAAAACAAGCAAGGGTGTGTGTTTATGTGTGTGCACTGTGCTTTCATACGGGCTGTACTATTAACTAAAACATGTTCTCTGTATTTTCTATATGTATATGTTCCTCAAAATGAATATAATTATGTATCACGAACATACCAATAAAAAATCAAAAGTTAAAATCAGAGCATAGTTTGTATTTTAAAATGTGAACATATCAAATCAGATATGTTTCAAACATGTTAGCTGTTGGGAACAATACGCTTTTGTTGATTATTGGATTTGAAGGTGAAATGATTGTGTGTGTGGTGCTGAGAACTGAACCCAGCTTCTTGGACATGCCCAGCAAACATAGCTACACCTCCAGCTCAGAAAGGCTTTTTTAAAAAAGGGAATTCATGTGACCTTAGAGCCAGCATCAAAGTATGTTTAACGAAATAATAGGCAACTTAAAAAATGAAAAATTTCAGTTAGTTTCTTATGTACATACATATTATATATGATATGAAGTATTTCTAGAACAACAAATGAAATTTAACGTGCCTTCATTTCATTTCTATAATGTTTGAAACAAAGTCTGTTAAAGGGATTCATATATTGTTACATATTTAAAATTTATTTCATTGTTTTTGTACTAACTGCACTATTAAACATTTTCAAATAAATGCATAGCTGAAATACAAGAATAAGTTAATTTATTTCCAGAAGAATGGGAATGAAATTCATAACTTGATTCAGAGGCATTTTAAACTATTTTGCTTGCCATCAAATAGCTTTCTTAAGATCACTTCTCTTGGTTTCATTTGTTTCAAGTGGAATGAGCTTGTCTATAATGAAACTAAATGCTTCTTTTGAAAATGGGATTCTGTTCTTTCTACTTCATAATTGCAATTCAAGTTAAGTGTAACTACCCTTAGGTAACTGGGAGATCAATTCCAGGACCTCCGGGGATTTTGGAATTGCACATATGTGCAAGTCACTATGGTGTTTGCATATATGTACATTCTCCATGACAAGTACACTCTTGTTGGCAGATAACTGCCAACAGAATGTAAATGCTGTACAAATGGTTTCTAGGCTGTACTTAGGGGGAAACAAGGGAAAAGACGCATTCAGTATGAATGGGATTTTTTTTCAATAAGGTTTTTTTTTTAATGTAGTACAGGATCTACAGGGTCTCACTATGTAGATCGGATTCATAGTGATCCTCCTGTTTCTTAGCCTCTCAAGCATGGGGTCACAGGCACGCGCCACCACACCCGGTCTCAGTGGTGCCCTGGGGGTGTGGCCAGCATGGTACACCGGGGATTGAGCCTCAGCCCCTGCGCTCTGCCTAAGCAGGCACTTTAGTCTGCTGAGCTATCTGACTGCCCCAGTAGTTTTGATCTGAGACTGGTTAAATTTGCAGATGCAAAACCTACTTTTGTGTATAGAGTGCTGGAAGTGTACAATGTGTTTATAAAATCTGTACTAAAAACCTAAGGTTTTACTACTACACATAATCCAGAGGCTTTTTTTTTTAATTTTTATTGAGACAGGGTCTCACTCCATATCCTTGAACTCATGACAGGCCTCCTGCCTCAGCCTCCCAGGTGCTGGGATTTTGGTGTGTGCCACCATGCCTAGCACGAGGGGCTTTTCCTTGAGAAAAGTGTCAGGCAACCCATTCGGGTCCCCTTCTGTCCCTCTCTTGGACAGAATCTTTCTCCCCCCAACAAATGTATTCTGCTCTTAAAAAAGTCTCAATTATCAGTCAAAAATGGAAATTATGTAATTACCCACATTTAAAGTTTTAAATTTATATAACTCCCTTGCCGTGTCTTCTAATCAAAACTACTTTTTGAAAGAAGTACATTTTGGGGCCAGGGTATAATTCAGTGGCATGGCAGCTGCCTGGCAATAGGTCCTGAGTTCAATTTCCAGTTCCCCAAGAAAGCACATTGATGACAGAAGTGCATCTCTTGGTTTACTGTATGTTTTGAAATTCAGGGGCAGACTTCCTAAGCAGATGTTTACTCCTGAGGTGAATGCTGAGAACTGCCTTTGTTGTCATGAGAGTGCACAGTCCTCCCACATACTTAATTGCACCTAGTCTTATTTGTGGCACGTGTAGATGTGAAAAACAGCAAACCACGTAACTCTTTGTGATGTGTGTTTTTCATTTGCAGCCTTCAAGCAAAACAAAGATACCGCAGGAGAATTTCTTCAATGTTCCAGCCTTCTTAACTGTCTCAGGACAGCTTCATCTAGAAGTGATGTCAGGGTAAAGAATTTTCTTTTCTCTTTTGCTTATGTTAATTGTAGTTTGGGTGAGAGGGAAGCGCTGCTTTTTTTAATGTTCAAACCTAAAAACTAACTTTATTGTTAGTCTACTTGAATTTTCCATATGTGTATTTAGATTGACAGTTTGAAAATGTCCAAGTTTCTTATTTAAAAAAGAATCACATTAGTCTGAACTTTCATTTTAGTAAAAAATAAAAATAAAAGATAACTGAAAAATAAAGGGATTTTTAAAAATAATTATTCTTGTTTTCCTACTTTAACCTGAGCCAGACCATTTCACTTAAGAATTAAAAAAGGTGCCGAGTGTAAGGTTTTTTTCCTTTGGCACAAGTAACAGACAGTAGAGAGAAAAAAGCCTCTATTGTGGGTGCAGGAGAAGGCAAGGACCTTCAGAGGAGGAAGGTAGGGGATGGGTTTGTGCTGCATTGAAGTAGACTTGGATTTTACATGGGCAGGTAAAGGTCCTTTTGGGAGAAGATTAGAGGGTCACTGGTGCACACACCAAAAGGAGATAAAAAGTCTTATTTTGGGACTAGAAGAACATGGAAGTTGGTCTGGGAGTGAGCCGTTGTTTTGGGACCCACCACCGTGTTGGATCAATCACCTGCGTAAAGACCCTGGTAAAGTTCTGTGAGAGCAGAGACTACCACCTAGAACAAGTGAAAGAAATAATTTTTCAATAATTGCTTTAAATAAAGACATTTTACCCTAGATCTATTGTGAGAGACATTAAAAAATCATTTAAGAGCAAATGAATTTTAGCCACAATAGCCCCCTGTAGAGTCATTGTATTCCTTTTCCTTAAATAAGATTGGACGAGAAACTTTTGTTCTGTATATATCTTCCCTTCTGTGTTTCAGTAACTGATTTCTCAATGCAGACCAAATAAGTACTCGATTTTCTATGGGTGTCTTTGTTGTCTCATATAGGAATTGCAACTTTATTTTATTTAATTATTTATTTTTAATGTATTTGGTTGTTACAGGGTCTCACTGTGCAGTTTGGACTCATAGTGATCCTCCTGCTTTCAGCCTCCCCACAGCTGTGATTACAGGCATGCATCCAAACTCTGTGGCCGGCTTAGAGTGGGTGTGGGGCTGGCACTACATGTGGTGCTGGGGATCAAACTGTGGTCCCTGTGGTTGCCTAAGCTTGCATAAGAAGGTGCTTTAGTCCTCTGAGCTGTCTTATTGGGGGTGGCGGGGGGGATTGTAACTTTAAAACTCAGAACAGTCAGAATGAAAAGAAAGAAATTGGTATTGGTCCCCATTGTTCTTAAATTATTCAGATGCAAAAACTCAAGGAGAGCAATAGAATAAATTGCATGCTTGTTTCAGTACATAGTTTTTTTTGAGGGATGGAAAACCAATGGTAAAATAAAGGTAATAGAGATGTTCTTGAAAATAACATATACTTAGATTATTTTCTGGTTAGTCTTTGAGACAGAAATATATTGTTTAATAGTTCCTTTGGGGCCAGCCAGATAGCTCAGAGGATTAAAGTGCCTGCTTAGGAAGACACGGGGACTAGGGTTTGCTCCCCAGTGTGTATGGACTGCCGGCCCTACCCCCAGAGTACACTCAGCAGTCTACTGAAACTGAGTGTTGTGGCACACCTCTGTAATCCCTGTGCTTAGGAGGCTAAAAAAAGAAGGATCACTGCAAGTCTGATCTGTGTAGTGAGACCCAATAGGCCCTGTATTAAATACATTAAAAAAAAGAAGAAGAAGAAGAAAGTTCCTTTGGTAGTAACTGACAGTATTATCAAGAATATTGTGCACGAAATTGTCATTGTAGAGTCTCTGTGATACTGCAGGGTTTGTAGAGCTGGCTGTGGTAAGACCATGACAGGCATGTCATGGTTAAGTTCCAAATACTTGTGAAGTATAATTTTATAAAATGAAAGTGTAACTCATACAAATATAAGTAAACATGTAGCAAAGGCTCTCTAGTTCATTAATTACTGCAGGACAAGAGAAACAGTGTATTGCAGAGCTTGTCTGAGGAACCCTATATTCATAGACAATTAACAGTTTATAGAAGAGATCTCTATGTTAGTTACAAACTGGTCAATGTCCTATGCACCCAACAGGGTGAGCTCTTTTCCCTGAAGGAAGTCGTTTGCAACTCTACTGGCATCAAGCCTGCAAGTTAACAGGAAGTTTAGTCTGGGAAATTAAGTTCAATAGCAGGTAGAAAATATATTCCCCTAAGTCATAAAATAGTGTTTGAATGGGTCTGAGTCTCCATATTTTATGGAAACGACATCTTTTAAAGCTGTCCTCCTTAACAGTGTTTCAGCGTTTATTGAGGACTCCTTATCAGAAGTGTCGTGGTATTGGTCACATGCTTGCTTCTGTGTTGTGATGTTTGCTTCTGTGTTGTGATACCACTAATGTATTAAATGCACTTCTTTCCCAGTGAAGTGCAGCAAAACACGGAATATACTGTGCCATGTAACTTGATAGAGGATTAAATTGGTGGAATATATGTTATATTCATAATGTGTTATGAGGCACTTTTAATAATGTCAGTCAAATGTTCCTATTCTAGTATGCACAGTTGTAGGACAATTAGCACACAGGACATCATGTTTCTGATTAGTGCATACTTTAATCTCCAGTAAGAAATTGTTAGTCCTCTTTCCCTCAGCTTTGTTTTTTGTTTAATTTTATTTAAAGGACTAAAAAAAAGCGGGGGGGGGGGACGACTTTAAATGGCACAAGTGGGAGTTAAATTTAGAAGATATTTTCCAAATGGGTATCTATGTTAGTTTAGTGGGTTTGTGGATCCATTTTAAAGTTTTTTGTTTTTTTTTTTTAATTGTGTTTTGGAATAATTTTGTAACGAATAGTTGCCAAGATCATGCACAGTTTTCTCTGCTAGTTTCTCACAGTTTTCCCTACTAGTTTTCTCATTTTTTTTAACATCTTCCATTACCATTGTATATATTTGTCAAAACTTAACAATCTAATACTAGTTTATTACTTTAACTAAATTCCATCCTTTATTTGGATCTCGTTAGTTTTTTCTATTAATG
This sequence comes from Ctenomys sociabilis, assembly GCA_004027165.1. Taxonomy (NCBI): domain Eukaryota; kingdom Metazoa; phylum Chordata; class Mammalia; order Rodentia; family Ctenomyidae; genus Ctenomys; species Ctenomys sociabilis. The sequence goes on from PVKA01001544.1 coordinate 75,416, forward strand.
TCTCTTGCTTTTCCAGAATTCATCTCATAATAACACTTCAGGGGTCATGTTTCCCAAGTCTTTTCTAGTCTCATACAGTTTCTCAATCTTTCTCTCTGGCGACATAGAATGTACTGTGCCCTAATCTGGTGTTGTCTGATGTTTTCCTCAAGATTGAACTGAAATTATATGGACTTTTGGAAGAGTACCACAGAGACAAAGGGCTCATTGTGTATCAGGAAATACGTGATGACACCCATGTGTTACTGTAACTGCGTTACTTGGATAGAGTAGTACTTTTCAGGTTGCTACTCTGAAAATGTTGACCCCTTTCCCTAATCTGTTCTTTGGAAGTACATCACTAAGTCTAGTCTAATCTAACCTGGGGTGTAATTTGGGGAAAGAAATTGAATTAACCCACTTAAAGGGAATATTTGAAATTCTTTATGAAAGATTTCACCTTTATTTAGTCATTTACCTTAGAGCGGACATTTATTTTGCAGTTTGGGTTATTATTCTGTACTGTTGATTAGTGTGTTGGTTAAACTAGTTTAGTCTTAGTTATTGTATATTTGAGCATGTGTGTTATACATTCTGTGTCTTTTGGCAAATGCACAGAGCTATGTGCTCACCACTGTAGCATACAGAATGGTTTCCTGCCTTTAAAGTCCTCTGCTCCACCTAGTCCCCTGTAATCCCTGGAAACCAGTAATCATTTGATGTCTCCATAGTTTGCCTTTTCTCTAATGTCTTGTGATTGGGATCTCACTATGTGTAGCTCTTTCAGTTTGGCTTATTTTACTTACTAATATTCATTTGAAGTTTTTCTGTGATGAATTGATAGTCCATTTCTTTTTAATACTGAATAATATTCTATTATCCATGTAATACTCCTTAATCGTTTGTCTGCTGAAGGTCATCTTTGAGATTTTCAAGTTTGAGCAAGTTTCCTAAGCTTATTTTTCCTTCTTTAGCTCCTCAAGGAAGGGCCAGACAAATAGCTCAGTGAATTAAAGCACCCACAAACAGGGGCTAAGGGTTCAATCCCTGGGCATAGTGGAGCAGACCTGTAATCCCAGCTCTTGGGAGGCTGTAAACAGGGCGATCACCACGAGTCTGATCTAGTAGTGACACCCTGAACACCCTGTAGACACTTCCTTAAAACACAAAAAGTAATAATAATAAATTAACAAATAAATAAATAGTTCCTCAAGGAACCCTGGTTCCTTTTATTAAAGGGTGATACTCAGAAACCAAAAGTTGGTCATTGCATATGCTTACTACTTCTGGAGGTGGCAGGCTTTGGTGCTTTCTCAACAGATTGAGCTATAAATATGTACTTTTAAAATTATACAAAGAAGGATGTTTGCTACATTCTGCTTATAACTATAATTTTGTAAGTGAGAAGTTCATGCTGAGAAAATTAGAAATGCTCTGAATTATAAAACCTGCACTTGGGAAATGGAAGAAGAGACTGTTTCTTGTCAGTTAATACCATGGCAGAGTGACCAGTCTAACACATATGACAGATTTTTCAAATTATTGTTTAGATTTTTCTTGTTGTTTATCTTAGGGCTACAGTTCATTTTTTGGTTTTTGTTTGGTGACAAGCTATAAAATAAAGCATATATCAGGATAAAACTGATGCTTTTCTCTGAACACTGCTGTTGGAGATGTGAACTGGTACTGAGAATTTCACTTTTAGGAATATTTAAGGTAATCCCAGTGTTTAAGAAGCTGAAAAACAGGAGGATCACTATGAGTCTGATCTGTGTAGTGAGACCCTGTAGACCCTGTACTAAATACTTATTCATTTATTTATTTTTGTATTTTTTTTAGGGAAGGATCTACAGGATGTTCAGGGTTTCACTACTAGATCGGACTCATAGTGATCTGCCTGTTTACAGCCTCCCAAGAACTGGGATTACAGGTGTGTGTCACCACGCCCAGTCTCAGTTGCCATAGCAGCGAGCCCTGGGGCCAGAGGATCAAACCCCAGGCCCCAGCTTGCAGGCACTTTTAATCTGCTGAGCTATTTGGCCAGTCCTTCACTTTCTTGATGTTGACAAGATCAGGCTCTTTGCATTCAGCCTTTCAGGGCTTTGAAAGCATCCCAGCAGGTGTAGCTCTAGGAATGCAGTGCTCAGTGCTGCCCTGTGTGAATCTGCTGGCCTTTGAGTACTGACTCCAGCTTTCAGAGGCATTTTCGTGGGTCCTAATTCCTTATTCTGCTGTGTGCACTCACATTGTCACAAACCAGTACTTCTGAAGATTTTGTTTGGGGGGGTGTCTTTGTCCCAGAAATACAAAACATGTTTACTTTTAGATACCAATTAGCATTATCAAACTAATGAATTTTTTTTCATTTCTACATGATGTTCTTCTTTCACAACATAGTTGTGTCATATTTGCCTTCATTTTTTTCAATTATTAACTATGGTAAATAAATTTTGGTGAACAAATCAAGTGACAGAAGAATATTGTCACATATCCTATTAGCAAAATGAGATGGTCCAAGTTTTTGTTGCAAATTACTTGATGATGAAACCCTTAGAGTAGAATGACTAATCAAACGAAAGTACTATGTATCTTTTTTTCTCCTTTGAAAGGTGTGATTCATTGAACAGCTCTTATATTTTAGGAAATTCATTCAGATAATGATTATCTAAGGGCTTGTAGTTTGGTATTTTCATTTGTACAACCAACTTGATCATTATCATTAGAGATTAGTTCTTTTTGTATTCATTCTCTGACTTGTCTAAAACTATAAAACATTTTCATCGTTTTTCTTCTGTTATTGCAAGTGAAAAAATAAAAGATCTATGACAGCTACAAAAGACTATAGTAGCCTGGTGCATGCAGGCTTCTCTGATACCTTCTGGAAAGATAACACAGTACTCTGTGTATCGCAGCAAGGGTGTAACAGTGATCATTTACCTTACTTGGCTGCTGCATTTGTATCCACCATCCTTCCGTTTTCTTAGTATTTGATTCTTTTAATGTAGTAACAGTTAATGAGTAATAATAAATCATTCCTAGTATGATGAAATAGTAAGCTGTTTCAAATACAGAGAAAATAACCATTCAGATTTGTGAACTTCTGTGTTCTAATATTTTTTCTTATAGCATTAGACTGCTTTTTGCCATTCCCAAAGGCTGAACTGAAGTAAGACTTCCTCTTTGACTCATTTTACCCAATAGAAAGTAGCTTTCTCTGTTCTCGATTACCATTCATCTGTTCCCAGGTCCTTGAAGAAAAAAAAAAGGCTGGTTTTTCAGTACTTAATCTATTTATTTTTATATATCTTTTCTAGTTCTGTGTTGTGATAGTTTATAGCAAGTAATACCTAGTTTAGGTATTGTTAAATTGAATTTATGAAACACAAATTGTCACTCCTTAATAGTTTTTCTATGTAAGATTGGGAGTTAAGAGTATGTCAATTACTTCTTTGTATTTCTTGGAAATGGTTGTGGCATGGTACTGAGATTTGAATTCCCTGTTGTTTTCTGTTGTCTGTGACTGCCCCTAAAGATTCTTCTTGCTGTCTTGATGGAAAGGCCTTAAAACAATGATTTCTTCTTTTCATATATTATTTATGTGAAAAGTTTACCTTGTTTAGATAAATTTATGAGCTAGGAGATCATTGATATACATGACTTACAAAGTTCTTTATTACCTTACCAGTTTTATATTTTGTATAAATTATCCAGAGGACAGTCTGTATTTCAGGCAGATTGTTTAGCAAATACAAAAGCCTTTTTGAGGGAGTAGGTAGCTTGCTTGGGGCTCACATACAGAGCATATGGATGTTTGTGCTAATCAGAGCTGGCCATTGCTGCGTGAGCATAATGGAATCAGTTGGGTTCTGAGGACCATCATGATGGACCAGGTCATTTGTGGTGGTTAAGCTTCATTATTAACTTGATCAGATGAAGGGATGTGTGGAAATGTGACGGAGTTGCGGAGCACTGTGCCCATAAGCAGGTCAGTGGTAATTCACATAGCTGGATGTGCTGCTGGGAAATAGAGGCCCAGGTGGAGGTCTCTGGAAGCTGCAGGCTGTGTGTCCTCTGGGTCTGTGTCCCTGCACTCCCTTTCCTAGCTGCTGTGAATAAACCTGTTTGCTCTGGTATGCCTTCTCTTCATGATGTTCCTGCCAGTTCGTGTCCCAGCCAGCCATGGACTGACCCACCTGAAAGCAGGAGCAGAAATCAGCTGATTCTCCTTTAAGCTGTGTACATTGAGCCTTTGGTCCAGCTGGGAAAAGGCAACTAGTGCAGCATACATGGTGGGTAAAAAGAGGAGTGACATGTGGGATACTGGTGGAACAAAGCAGACTTAAAAATTTGAGTTCTTAGTACTGCAGGAGGGTGAGGCAGGAGGATAGCAAGTTCATGTCCAGCCTGGGCAACTTAGTAACTTAGTGAGACACTGCCTCAAATATAAAAATTAGAAAAAGTCCTAGGAATGTAGTGGCTCAATCCTCAGTACTGCAAATATCATCATCATCAGAGGTTGTAATAGAGAATTGTTGGTAATACAGCAGCCGGGGTTTGATCTCTGGTGTACTGTGCTGGCCCCATCCCCGGGGCACATTGACATTGAGGTTAAGACTGAGCATGGTGGCATGCACCTGTAATCCCAGCTCTTGGAAGGCTGAACACACGAGTCTGATCTATGTAGTGAGATCTTATAGACCCTGTACTGAACATACACACACACACACACACACACACACAAACACATGAAGAATCGTTGGTGTGGAAATGTTAAAAAGTAAAGTAGATGGATTGAAGCTACTGGAGGAGAAAGAAGTGAAATGCCCTTCTCTTAGCGTGGATTGTTTGCTTGCTGTCCAGCTGTAAACTAAAGTGTCATAACTGTTTTGCCTCCTAAATTCCCTGTCTTAGGAAATGGCGCTTCAGCCTTCCGATTTGTCAAATCAGATCACCAGACCCTATTCCAAGTTGGCTTTTGTGGATACTCTGCAGTGTCTCTGTGGCTAGCCCCCACTTACCCTTGTTTCAGCTGCTCTGAGCTGCTCCTGATGCTCTGAGCACATTACCCTATTTCACATAATTGTGTTCATTTGCAGCTGCTGTTTCTCTCCTTGGATCTTCTTGGCACTTGGTCTGGCCACTCTATCCATCAGTGTAAATTCACCTTAAAAATGATCTCATCCACTACTTTGGCGCCATTACTAGCTCTGGTCAAAAATACCCATCTGTGTGCCTTGGTTGCTTTGTATCTACCTGTTGTGTTTCACTAGAATCATTCGTTTATTTCTCTTAGATATTGAACTTCTGAGTACAGGGGCTGTGTCTTACTTAGTTTTAGAACTATAGAATTACTATAGAGGGATTTCTGTCTTCCCTTTAAACTGTGAATTCCTTAAGCTGTGTCTTATTCTTCTTTGCCTCCACACTACCACATCGCCTGATCCGTGAATCAAAATCATCCTCAGTTCACCTCAATTTTAGAGTGAACCAACTGTGCACCCAGTGCTATGCTAGAGGCTAGGATGCAGAAATGAACAGAGAAGGTCTCCCCACCTTCGTGACCCAGTAGTAATAATAAGACAGACGTCTAAGAAGAAATTCATAGTGTGCTGGCTATTACAAAATAAAGGTCTTCTGTGCCAGCCTGATAGCTTAGCAAATTAAGCACCTGCTTAGGTAGAGCACAGCGGCCAGGGTTCAATCCCAGCTGTGCCATGCTGACCCCATCCCTGGAGTGCACACCTGTAGTGCCAGTGCTTGGGAGGCTGAAAACAGGAGAATCACTACAAGTCCGATCTATAGAGTGAGACCCTGTAGGCCCTGTAAACCCTGTCCTAAATACAGAAAAAAAAAAAAAAAAAGGTCTTCAAGGCTATAGCAATTGGCAAGGAAATTTACTTTGCCTAGGTTAAACTAAATTCAGTATACCTTTTTCAGTAGGTTGTTTATACGGAAGTGCTTTTTTTTGTGGAACTAAGGAAAGTGCATTTTAAATGTCATTGTATTTAATAACCACTTACCATTACAACAACAGGGTCCAATTTTCTACCTATTACTATAGAGCATTTTATGACATAAGTAGTGTTTTAGTTGCCCTGGTACATGTAATCTGTATTTAGCTCTGGAATGAATATCTTTTGGTACATTGATGTTGTTTGTCATATGTTTGAACTAATTTTATTTAGCCAAAGCATCTGTACTATACCCTGTCCTGTTCCTTTATCAACTTCTAAATTGTAGAACCTCTTCTTAAATTTTGTATTAAAATTTTTGACTTTACATCCTGACTTCAGGAGAACTGCTAGCATGATGAAGGACCTGGGTCTTCTGACCTAAGAAACCAAGGTTCTGGGTGTGCTGATAGATGGAAATGTTTCGGCTAAGGATGAAGAATCTCTTGAAGATTCATGTATTGAGAACTTGATCCCAAAAACAACAGTGTTTGGCACCCTAATTGCACGGGCAGTGCAGTAACTGTTGGTGGATGAGATAGCTAAAACACTTCTGCAGGCCAGGCCTGATGAAGAAAGTGAGCCCTGGGGGGCCTTCAAAGGACCTCTCAGCTCCCTGCCCTGTGCTCTCGGTCTTTTGCCTCTCGCTCTATTTCCGGCTGCCGTAAGATGAAGCGCTGTCCTGCACCACATTCTTCTGCCGTGTTGTTCCCACCCCACTGGAGAAAAGAGAGTAGTGGAGCTAGCTTTCTGTAGACTGACACCTTTGAAACCATTAGGCCAAAACCAGCACTTCCTCCTTTCAATTGCATAGGTCAGTATCTGTCACAGCAGTGAAAAATAAGAGGGAGACATGAGGAACTGGAGAGATGGCTCAGTAGAATAAGTGCTTCTCTGGCAAGTGGAAGGGCCTGAGTTCAATCCCCAGTTCCACCAAAAAAAAAAAAAAAAAAAAATGGGTGGAAGAGGGAGACATGATTTAATAGGTTGTTGAACTCCGCTGGATAGGCTTCTGTGAGGGCTCTGTGTGCAAAGGAGTGAATGAGTTTTTTAAAGAAGAACTTTATTGAGCTATAATTTACATACCATAAAATTTGCTCCTTTTTTCGTTGTTATTGTACTGGGGATTGAACTCAGTATCTTGTGCTTGTGAGGCAGGCACTTAGGCCGCTGAGTATCTCCCCAGCAGCCAAAATTCATTCTTTAATGATATGGTTTGGTAGTATGCAGTGTATTCAGAGTTGCATAACCTTCACCATCATTAAAATCTCTATTTTCATCATTCTGAAAAGAAAACTCACCCATTACTAATCACTTCTCATTTCCTGCTGCCCCCAGGCCCTGGTTCACCCAGTAATCCATCCTAACAAAACTCCTGTGGTGACGCTAAGGGTGAGAACCACTGCTTCCCAGCAGCTTGGCTACCACTGGCTCTAGAAAGCCTGTCCCCTGCTTGGTGGGAACATCTGTTGTACAGCTGTTGTGCTTGGGGGTAGTAGACTGTTCAACATGGAAATTCATGAAGCCCCCATTTCCGCTGCCCATTGTTATCAGGCTTCTGTGTGCAGGTCACCTTCCTTCTGCTGCTGCACTCTGCATTCCAGATGCAGGTAGCCGAGTTCTGTTGCTCTTCAACAATGTGTTGTGTTCTTGTCCTCTGAGGATGCTTTTTCATTTCTTCCTTTTAAATTACTTTACACCTGTCTCAGGGAGGACTGGGTATAATTGTGCTTAATTCGCTGGATTAACTTCATTTTTCCTAGCTTGAATATTTTCTGCTAGTTACTCTTTTTTGTCAAGTGTGTTAACTCCAAACAAGGGTCTTCTGTAGAATTCCTTTGCCAGGAGGCAGGTAGGGGGGAGCATGGTACCTGCTTTTCCTCTGCTTCCAGTGTATCAGAGAACCTCCTTTCTCTGCTAGGTAGTGCTCTGTGGTCTGATGAGCAGAACAGACACTTGAAGGATTGAGGGCCTTTTGAAAGCAAATTTCGTGTAACTTAAAAAAAAAAATTCCAGTCACTCTTGAGTGATGATATAAATAGAATTTACCATGCATGAGACATGTCCTGTGGGTACTGTCATGAAGGAGATGCAGGTTACTATAGTGAAACATGAAATTAGTCAATAATTACAGCACTGTGAACCCATATGGACAGCTATAAAAAGTAACACTAATGTTGCTACTTCTTTCAAATACTGCATAAGCTTGTCCAAATTCTATTTTGCTCAGGTGGCCTTAATTATTTTTTAGGACAAAGAAAAAGCTGTGTGTATTGTTTGCAGAATTTAGGTCAGAGTGAGAACAAAGAATTTTTGTTATGTTTTTTCCTAGCTTATTTTTTCTATACTAAAAGTAACTATGGTAACTCATTTATTCTGCATAATTTTGCTTTCTCGCAAATGCATGTGACTTGTGACCAAGAAGGCTGAGTGTATTAGGAATCCACCCTGGTGAGGCAGGACAGAATTGGGGTTCTGTGACAAAGTCTAGCAGCTAGCAAGGTAATGCTAATCCTGTCCCCAGTGCATATCTTTTCAAATGGCTCTGTTGGTTGAAGTGAGTATGATTGGGGAAGCTGAAATTGAAAATACCTGGCTTGGGTTATCATCTCTATCTTCTCTCTTCTCTTCCTTCTCTTCTCTCTTCTCTCTTCTGTCCTCTCCCCTCTTCTCTCTTTTCTCCTCTCCCCCTCTCTTCCCTCAGTGATGTCATGACCTATTAAGTGCCATGATTATAGTGGTAGGGGCCTGAGACCTGAGGAACTCAAGGTAATTACAGCCATTCAAGAGTCACCAAGAGGTGTGACCAGGGGGAAGTAGCTGGCCCCAGAACTGGAGGTCATAGGAAGCAGAGGGCAGGCACTGAGTGTGGGTCATCCAGGGGTCTTCTAAGTCTGAAGCTTGAACCAAACCATTTTGGGAATGAGAAAAGGCTTAGGACATGGTAGGATGCCTTTGAACGCTTGAAATTTGCTGGAAGCTAACCAAACAAGCAGATTTGGAGTGTAATCTGCCCTTCGAGCTGTGGGCAGGTATGTGGATATGTCGAGATGTCTGTATGTTCTGGACTCTTTTTCTTCAGAGTACACTGCTGTTGTGCTCCCACCAGAGTGCCTGAGGCATAACAATATGACTCTTCTTTTTTTTTTTTTTTTTTTAAAGCTGTAATTGGAGCAGGATTAAATCTTAAATAAGTAGTGGGGTGAGCTATATTTATTGATATCTGTCTTCATACATTTAAGTTTTTATAAATTTATAAGCCTTTATAAGCATTACCATCATGAAGATACAGAACTATTTCTGTGTGAGTTTTTGTTTTAATGTGTTTAGTACAGAGTCTCACTCTGTAGTTCGGACTCGTAGTTATCCTCCTGTTTTCAGCCTCCCAAGCACTGGGATTACAGAGTACACCACCACCACATCCAGTGTCAGAATTATTTTTATCACTCTAAAATCTTCTCTCCTTGCCCTTTAGAGTCAGTCTTCTTTCCCCACCTCAGCCATAGGTAGCCACGGATCCCCTTTTGTCACCATAGCTTAGTTTTTCTTTTTTAGACTTTCATATGAATGGAATCATACAGTATTTACTCTTTTTGTATCTGGATTATTTCAGTAACTTTTGAGATTTATCCAGCAGTTGCCTTTTTTGATGAGTATTATCCTATTGAATGGGCATATCATAACTTGTAACTACATTCATTATTTGTGCATGATGTTTTGTTTTCTTTTATTCTTTTGAGAGAGGATCCTCACTGTGCAGTTCAGGCTGGTCTTGAGCTCACTGTGTACCCAGACTGACCTTGAATTCACAGTGATCCTTCTGCCTCAGCCTCCAAATCTGGAATTACAGGTGTGTACCGCTGTTCCTGGCCTATTGCTGCATGTTTTGTAGTAAATATAAATTTAAAAATCCATCATTTTAAGTAGTTCAGCTCAGTATCATTAATTACATTCACAATTTTGTGTATCCATACTATACATTAAAAAATGTGAGGGTTGTATATTCATTTATTTGAAAAGGTAACACTTAAAGAGTGTTCTATAAGTGCCAATTAGATACGGATGGTATGTTGTGCTAAGTCCTGTTTCTTCTGTCTAGTTGTTGTATTCATTATTTAGAGGGATTATTGAAGTCTCCAACTATTATTATTGATTTCCTTTCAATCCTGTTAGTTTATGCTTTATATATTTTCATGGACCATCATTAGATATGCCCGTATTTATAATTATTTCTTCATGTTATATTAAGCATATTACTAATATAGAATGTCCTTCTTGTCTCATAATCTTTTGGGAGAGGGAAGAGGAGGGGAACAGAATGGATGAAGGAATTAAGATATGCCATATACATGCACCAGCTCCACACAAGGAGAGCAGGCACTATGTACTGCAAGCATCGACTAATAAAAATTGTCTTAAGTGAAGAATAAAAGAAGTACTAGGGATATAACTCAGTGAGAAGGCCCCAGGTTCAATCTCGGTACCACTGCCACAAGAAAAAGAATAAAATGCATTGATTAGATAATAAGAAAAAGTCTGTTTTATCTGGTATTAGTATAGCCTCCCTACTGCTGACATGGAATTTTTTCTTATCCTTTCACTTATAATTGTTTCTCTTTGGTTCTAAAGTAAATTTCTTCAAAACAGTCTCTTGTTCTACTTCATATTTTTCAAGTTTATAGTGATGCAGAAGTGACGCACATTCTGTGGAGACTGTACTCCAGGCTTTGAATTCCAACCTTGCCCTGTGCTGGTGCAGGTGCCGCTCTCGGGTGCTGCTGATCTGTGGCTCTGTCAGCTGTGCAACCACATGGTAAACAGCAGGCATTTTTGCAGTGCACTGTGTTGCCAGCAGGTTTTTTTTAGGTAGGTAGCCAGTAAAATTATGTAAGATATATAATACAGTACTTCTTACTTCTATAAAACAAATAAGATTAGATGGTAAAGGGGACACTAGGACCAAAACTCAGGGGCATGGCAATAAATTGCCTGTGCACAGCACAGCACAGCACAGCACATTTCTGTTATTTCCAACTCAAGACATTAAATCAGTTCCTTTTCTCTCATTGCTAGGACAAAATACCTGACACCCAGAATTAAAGAAGGAAAGGTTTATTTAGCTCACAGTTAGTGGAAGTTTCAGTCTGTACTCGGCTGGCTCCAAGGCAGAGTAGCACATGGCAGAAATGGCTGTGGAAAACAGCAAGAGCAAAAGCACAACCACTGGCAGCAGAGAGCGGTTCTGTTCCCTTGTGTTGCCTTCAGGCTATCTACCCCAGGTGGGGTGTAGCACTCACACCCATAATCCCAGCACTGGATCATGAATCCTCACAAACTCTAGAAGTCCACCTCATAGCTGCATGAAGCTTTGGGGCAATACCTGGACACAAACCATAACATTCATCAAGCATCCTCATCTCTAAAATAGGGGGGGAAAGTACATTGTATTGTTTAATAGAGTTACAAAGAAAATTAAATGAAGTCATATTGGTTGAAGCAGAGTCTCTTTATGATCTGAACAATTCAAGTGCAAGAGGTCTTGTGGCTGCCTGGTAAGAGAGTGTTGTGGGAAGGAGGCAGCAGAAAACTGTGCTTCTGCTGAGCACTTTGTCCTTCCGAGGCTTGGATTAAGCTGTTGACGTATTTTGCTTCATCTCTTCTGTACTGTAACTGCTGGATGTGTATGTGCCTCACCACACTTGGGCTGAGAAGGCAGGGCCCTTAGCTAAGAGTGAGCAGCTTGTGAGCTCTGCAGCCCACTGCACATTCCCTGCTCAGTCCCCTCTCTGCCTTGCGGGTGAGGCCTCTGAAGTGGCCATCCGTAAACTCTTGTCAGTTCAGTGACGCCCAACAGTGCTCCCTGTTGTTGTCTTTAGTGGGTATTGAAGAGCAAGGACCAGTAAGTGCAAGAAATGCAGGGATATCAGTAGATGCAGTTGACAGCCTTGACAGGCTTGTGTACTATTTTGGAAAGATGATGTGTCTTACTGAGGCCTGAGGATAAATACTCAGTTAAGACAGTGAGCAGGCTGGGCATGGTGGCACACATTGGTAATGCCAGCACTCAGGAGACTGAGGCAGGAAGATCTTCGAATTCTAGGCCAGCCTCCTGAACTACATGGCTGTGACCTTGTCTCAAAAAAAAGAACTCTGCTAAACCAAAGCCCACACACGGTGATTCTTTTGAATGCTGCTTTCTAAGCCTTCCTGCCACAGTTAGAGTCTGTGGTTGGAGAAGCGATGAATGGCACTTCACTCCAACAGCAGTCAGAGACATGGACACTGTGTTCAAGCTGAACAGCCGAGGGTAGTTTGTTTCTTGTTGTTGTAATATAGTGCCTCAGAAATAAAGCCTTTTCTACCTAGAGAAGTTCACCCGATCCAGCCCCTTCCAGAGGTTTGCACATACATGGCGAAGCAAGCATATGCACAAATACTTCAAAGACTGACTGTTGTCCTCTGCTACCGAAAGCAGCAGGCTTCTGTATTTAGTAGGTTATGTTCTGTTTACTTTTTACTCTTCTCTAGCTGCCTTTATGCCAGTGCCATTTCAAGATTTTGTGTAGGGCTCAAAAATGCCACAGAAAAGGCATTGTCTGCCTTTTGGACAGATACTGACTATCTGGGCCCCAGAGTGGCATAATGAATGAAATAGATAGATGTATCTGTCTTGAACTTTATGATCTAAAGGACATTGAAGAGTCACACCGTCTTAGTTACACTTCTCTCGTTGCTGGGACAGATACCCAACACCCAAAATGAAGAAAGGAAAGGTTTATTTAGCTCACAGTTCCTGGAGGTTTCAGTCCATATTCAGCTCACTCCAAGGCAAGCGGGGCACATGGCAGAGAGCAGCAGTTCATAGAGGCCGAGCAGCAACAACAACAAAGAGCAATCACTAAAGAAAGTCAGTCTGTCTGTTATATTACATTCAGGCTCTCTGTCCCAGGCTGGAGGAAGTACTCACACCCATAATCCCAGCAGTACTACTAAGACCCATAATCCCAACCTTGGATCACACATAATCCCAGAGGATCATGAGTTAATCACAAACTCTAGAAGTCCCCACCCATGACTACATGAGGCTTTGGGGAAACAACTAGAAACCATAACACATGCCAATATATTATGGAAAGTTTCAGTCTTAAAAGAGGCTGTGAGGGCCAGTGAGATAGCTCAGCAGACTAAGCACATGCTTAGACACCCACATACTACAATCTCCAGCACCATATGCTGCACCAGCCCCGCCCCTGTGTATGGCAAGCATTCCACTGAGGCCAGGCATGGTGGTGCACCCCAGCAATACCCAGCACTGGGGAGGCTGAAAACAGGAAGATCACTACAAGTTCCATCTGCATACTGTGACCCTCTACCAAATACGATTTTTTAAAAAAGGTCCTCTGAACAGTAGCACACAGGCCATTGAAGTGTACACAGGCAGGGCTCCTAGGAGGGTAGAAGGCTGGGTCGGGTGGAGTCCAGAGGCACAGGCTCCTCAGTGTCAAGAGGAAGGGTCAGCCAGTCACAGACACAGGTATCTGCAGTGCAGAAGAGAGCTGGGCTGAGAGTGAGCATTTGTGAACTGGATGCTGGTAGGTGGTTAATTGAAATGATGGGCTGAAGCAGGGAAGGAGAGAATACAGAGAGAAGAAGAGCATCTAGGACTGAGTGTAGAGAAATGCAACAGAGTGAGGAGCATATCAGTAAGGTAGAAGTAGAAGGAACTCTGAGAGAAGGCTACTGGGGATGTCAAGAGAGCAGAGTGACTCAACGAGAACCATCCCATCCTTGTCCTCCCTGCGTGGCTGGCAGGAAGGCCCTCCCTGCTCTCCTTTCTGCCTCCCTGATCTCACCCTTTCAGCCTCCCACCACCTGACTATTCTTGTCTTTTATGCATGTCAGCGCCTTTCTTGACTCACAGTCCAGGTGTCTGGTGTTCCCTTTACTTAATGTGTCCTTTTAAGTCCAGTGCTGCAGCCCCCTTAGCAGGATTGCCATCAGATTCAATCATACTTTGAGTTTCATTATGCCATTAAGATTCAGTTTTCTTTTGTCTTCAAATTCACTTCCAAGTATAATACTAAGGACATGTTAAAGAAAATGAATTCTCACAAGCACTTGGCAATAGCAGTAAGGGAGAATTGTTGAATTTTAGGGTGGACCTGCCTAGGCACACTGGCACAGACAGTGCAAACAGCCAGGGCCACTAGTCTCCTCGCGCTATGGCACTCTGTCTGCTTAGAGAGCACTCAATGCACGCGAGAGGGGACACCTGCCCCAGCATGAGGTCGTCCACTTGCTTGCTGGGAGGCACAATCATGAAGCACCCTGTAAAGGTGTTGCCCAGCTCAGAGAGGTGCAAAGGGTGGCCTTTGGCGAGAGGCAGAGCTGTGCAGCCTTTTGCCTGACACTGAATTGCATTTTAGGAATAGCTTGTTATCAGATTTCATTTCAAACCTTGGTCAGTTGGTTCATTTAAGGCTTGCTGCAAATGACTTGCCCATCTCTTCTCCCTTCCATCTGTTGTATTGCAAAACAGGGGAATAGGAGAAAGCTGAAGAGGAGGTGCCTGAGGTCAGATCAGAGCTGTGTAGAGCTAGTTGGTGGCAGACTATAGTATTGATAATACTGCAGACCAAGGCAGTTGTGAGATGGATGCGCATTTTCTGATTATGAGGAAACCACTTGACAGAGATGGTTATGATTTAAGGTTGTATGAGGGTTCGTTTCAGTTCATTAAACTTTTACTGACCTGAAGTGCCACAGGGGAGGCCAGAGGGAAAGATGCTGATCAGTCCTTCCCAGAGGAACAGCACTTAAAATTTAAAATTTCAGTTCCAGAAAAAAATAAATGGCCAAGCAGTTGGTGACCACGCTGTGGTGGCACGTGCATGTGATCCCAGCACATGGAAGACTGAGGCAAGAGATTGAAAGTTAAGCCCACTGAGCAATTTAGTGAGACTATCTCATTATAAAACAACACTGGGCAGGGGGTGAGGTCTGTGGCAGAGTGCTCTCAGCCCTGTGCCAGAAAGCCATCCCAGACAGAAAGTGGCTGGTGCAGAACCTTGTGTTTTGTTATTCTTTTTATTTTGCATGGAGTCACTTTTGTAGCTACCTTGATTATTGTGTGTTGGATGTTACCTTAGAAGTCAGCCCCACACTCATGGACTTCCTTTGTACAGCTCTCCTCTCTCCAGGTTTGACACAGGAGTGATTTTAATGCTGAGCATTTTCATGTTCTGCTGGTCTCCTTCCATAGCTCTACCAGCGTTTTACCTGTGTTTTAGATTTTATTTTAGGAATGACCTTGTTATAAGATTTTATTTCAAATGTTGATTAGTTTAAGCCTCACTGCAAATGACTTCAACATCTGTGATTTCAGCAAAAAAACAAGAGATCGGCATAAATTAAAATAGCCATTTCACGTGGGTTTAGAAACAAAATTAGTATAAAAAAAAATACTAGCTATCTCTGCCAAGCTGCCCCTTCCTCCGCCCCTGCAAGAATTAACAGATCAGATAGGAAAAAATGGCTTGCTGAAATCACAAAATACGGGTAAGAATTTATCATTCTCACTTTTCTTGACAGTATATTCTAGAGAGCTTTAATTTTAGCATAGTTTATTCATAAGGAAAGGAAAAGTCCAGAGTACCCTGATTATCTCCAAGAAGGAAGGTACCGCTCCTGCTTGCCTCTGCCCCACAGGATTTGTCTGTGTGCACTTTCTGCACATGGTCTAGCAGGGAGCATTACAGCAGATCTGAGCATGAATCCAGCCTCTGTCACCACAGCCCTGCAGTTTTCAGGAAAGCTTGTGAACCTTCTTAATGTCAGTGTCTTATTCTGGAAAAGACAAGTACTAATCCATCCTCAGTTATAAAGGAGTGAGTTTGAACATTCTTAGATTTAATGGTTGGCCTATGAGGATTAGTTCCAGTTACATTTTGTTTTGATTTTTTGAAACAGGGTCTCAGGGCCGGGAAGATGGCTCCATAGAATAAGCACTTCCCTGGCAAGTGCGAGGGTCTGAGTTCAATGCCCGGTTCCACCAAAAAGAAAAGAAAGGAAGGAAGTGCCTCAGCCTCCCTAGTGCTGGGCTTTCAGGTGTCACCACTACGCCCAGTTTGGATCATGTACTGTTGTGGCCACGGTCAGTGCTACTGCTCTAGTAGAACACTAGACCCTGACATAGGGTTGTCAGTAATGGCTGGTGTAACTGTTTAGCCACTTACCGGTCCAATTATTTAAATACAGGTTGACCAAACCTTGCATCATTTTTCACTGATTTTTATTAGATAACAGGAAATATAAAATAGCATTTTTATCCAGTTCAGTACTTTTTCTGTGTATGGTGAACATTCAGTACACCATGTAATATTGCCATCTGGACAATAGTATCTGGTTACTTTTGAATTCCTTTTGCATTATTGAATTTGGAGGTCTTGTTAGAAACTGCCACTTTATTTGCTTATTTTCTTTTTTATTTTGAGACAAGATGTCATTCTGGCTGGCCTTGAACTCATGGCACTCTCCCTGCTGGCATTGCAGGTATGCAGCACCTTGTTTAGCACCACCATTGTATTCCGTGTGTGTGTGTGTGTGTGTGTGTGTGTTTTAGTGAGGGGTCTACAGGATGTTCAGAGTCTCACTACTAGATTGGACTAGTAGTGATCAGTGTTGAGCCTGTTTACAGCTTCCTAAGAGCTGGGATTACAGGTGCATGCCACACACCCAGTCTCAATTGCCTCTGGGCAGTCTCCGGGCACGGCAAGCCCAGAGGTTGAGTCCAGGCCCCTGCACCTGCTTGCAGGCACTTTAATCCGCTGCGCTATTTGTCTGGCCTACCACCATTATATTTTGTGATTTTTGCCCTAACACAGGCAATGTGTCTCTTGAATAGCAATCCTTCCTTGTAGGCTGGAGCGTTTGAAGTAGATTTCAACTATGCCACACATGTGATTATGCCGTGGAAAGTTTCAATAAATGTCCTCTCAGGTTAGTTAACATTTGTATGTACAGTTTCTTTGATGCTGTACCAGAAAGAAAAGGGTTTATTTGGCTTGTTTTTGTTTTGAGACAGCATCGCACTATATAATGCAGGTCGGCCTTGAACTCGGTGCCTAGCTCAGCCTGGCTGCAGAGTCACTTCAGTCCTCCTGCCTCAGCCTCCTGAGTGCTGAAGAAAAGTAGTTTCAGAGTATAGCTGCACTGTTGCCACCCAGCTAGAAATGGTGTAGTCAGATAAACTATTGAATTTAATGTCTGGGATAGAACTCCATTGTCTACCTTAGGTACACATGCTCAGCCCTGAGTTCCTGCCTCAGTAAGATGCATCAGAGTTTTTCTGTATTGGTAACTCGCTGCTGTGAGGATGCTGTGCTTTTCTGGCTGCGGCTGGAGGAAGCCTCTCCTCATCATCAGCACTCATTCAGCACAGGCACCTGCTCGGCTCGGCACTAGGCATGCAGACAGGATGAAGCAAGACTCGGCTTGAAAGAGGCATAGATTACTGGGCCGGAACATATCTAGAGACGCAGTACATCTTAAAGTGATGTGTCCCCTGTTCATATATAACAGACACATAAGCGAGGTGTTACTATAGTGTAGAGAGAGAGCCAACGCATCTGGAGCTGTTTTGACAGGCTGTCAGAGGAAGTGGCATTCGAGCTAAGTTTTGGAGGTGGGATGGGAGCTCACTGTTTGGCGAGGAGCAGGGGCAGGGCACGCAGGGCGGGAACAGCCTACACAGGACCCAGAAGTCACAGGCATGCCAGGCAAGGAAGACATCTTCAAAGTAGCTGCAGACAAGACTACATGAGAGGAAACGGAATTGAGATGAGTTTTAGTTTTATCCATTTTGCAGTGATGAATCATTGAAAATTTTAAAATTAGGTTGACATGATCAGATTTGAATTTGAAAACTTGTAGTAGCTAGGGGCCAGAGAAGGACAAATGGCAGATACCAGTCTGTGTTTGATGTAGTTTCCAAGCAGAAGACAAGGATTTTGTGCTGGCAGCAGCTGGTAAGGTAAGAGGTGCATCACTAGATTTAAGAGTGCTTCCTGATGTGTAATCAGTGACCTTTTGAGATTAATTCCCATGACACAGGTTTGTGGTGCTTGGCTTAGGTACCCAAGTGGAAAACAAAACTATTAACAAAAGTAAGGGAAATATAAAAAGAAGAGCAGTGTTGTTTCAATCTGGGATTGGGGCAAAACTTCACTGTATGTAAATTAGATTAAGACTTTTCAAGAATAGTAAGCAAGTTTAAATATGAATCTTGGGAGAAGAGTGGCTGTTGTACTTTTTTTTTAGTTCCTAGTGTTTATTTTTCCATAAAAAACTGACTGTGGTCCTAGGAAGGTAGCTGTAGAAACAGAGCACATTGGGGGCCAGGAAGATGGCTCAGTGGAATAAGCACTTCCCTGGCAAGCGCAAGGGCCTGAGTTCAATCCCCAGTTCTGAAAGAAAAAAAAAAAAAAAGAAAAGAAAACAGGACACATTCCCAGGCTTCTCACCAGCTGAGTGTAGCCTTTTGAAAAAGAAAAGCAAGTTCTTGGTTTCTTCTATAATTATTTTGCTGTTCCATTTCTCATAGTATGGAAAAACAAAATTTGTGTATTAAAAATTCATCTATTTTCTGCTGTGCTTTCTAGTGCCTGAGTGATTTGGCAGACAAGTAGAGTGGTTAAGGTGACAGCTAACAGTCCCAAAGGTTTTCTTTTTTGGTGCTCCTGTGCCTTACCAGACCCTTAAGGCACCTAAGACCAGCGTAAACCAGCTGCCCCCCCACCCAAAAAAAATCCTTCTTTCTTTGTTGCAAGAGCAAAATTTAACACTAAGTCCATTATGTCATACTTGTTTCATATATGCTTGATCTGATCTTAATCATTACACTGCTTAAATATGAAAGAGACAATAGCTATTAAAGAATAAGAACATAGAGGCCAGGAAGATAGCTGAGTGGCATAAGCACCTGCCTGGCAAGCACAAGGTCCTGAGTTCAGTCTCTGGCACTAAAAAAAAAAAAAAAAGATTGAGGATATGATGTCTACTTCTTGTAGAAATGCAAAAAAGCTGTCTAGTTTCACTGCTGCCTGCCTAAGTTTGGATTTCAGAGATTTGGTCTTTTATGAAACTCAGAGGAGACCCAAATTTCAGGCGTCAACAGACAGACATAGGTGGCTGTAAAGGCCTTGGATAGTCTTGTAATGATTAAATTTCTGTACATGGCTGACATTCTTGATGTTCATGCTTTTTAAAATAAATGAGCACGCCTTATCCACATAAAGTACTAGTTTGCACTGCTGCTATGTGACTTCTCCGGGTGACTTTTTGGCCAGTGATATATTTCCTTTCCTTGATTGCTCTGAGATACAGTTGCCTACTGCTTAAGGCAGCTGCAGTAGAGTGCACCAAGAAGTGGCTATATGACTATATTTAGAAAGCCATAGGGTTTCTAAAGCAGTTGCACATTCCTTTGGATAAAGTGGTTTCTATAAATGTAACATTTTTAATGGAACTATTATTATCACCGATTAGGGAAACAGCAGCTAAGATGTGTGGGTGGACGTGACAGTCACTTACGGGCACACTTTGGTAGAGAGAGTGGTGCCTTACTTACCTAGCATGTGCAAAGCCCTGAGTCCATCCCCTGTGCCATTAAAAAAAAAGCACCAAGTTTTTAAACACTTAAAATTAATCATGTGGATTCTATTTTGAGACTCTTGTTCTTTAATTACAGAGCATTTACTCAGGTGTTTACCTTTGGCCCAACATTCCGAGCTGAGAATTCTCAAAGCCGGAGACACCTGGCAGAGTTTTATATGGTAGAAGCAGAGATTTCTTTTGTTGAGAACCTTCAAGACCTCATGCAGGTGAGTGCACAGTACTAAAGTTTCGTTTATCTGTAACATTAAAGTACTTCTGCACATATTACTACCCCAGGCATTGTGCAGTACTCTTCAGATGAAGGTGGATAATGATTTAATTTAATAACTATTTACTGAGTGCCTTCAGTGTAATAGTTGAGCATATGAGTCACATTTAAATTTAATCCCAGCTCTGCAGTGAGTTTTGCTTTGCAGTTGCTTAACTTTCATGATCTTGTCTTCCTGTACTGCAAAAGGAGAATAGTTGAACTTAGTGGGAGTGAATGAAATAATGTATATTAAAACCCCAGCAAGCTTAGTAATTACTAACCCTTAATTTTATTAGATAAATAAAACACCACATAAGTTTCTACAATACTTACATAAGCATCTATAAAGCTGCTTTAGAAAGCATCCCCAGGAGACATCACAGTTCATTTTAGGGAATAAGACATAGAGCTAGAGAGATAGCAATCAGATCATTAAACAGCAGCTATTTAAAGGCCATATTTTATTTAAAAACTTTTTTTCCGAAAGATATAAAAGAAAAAGTTTTAAGTTAGAAGAGACAATGTCAGAGTTATATAGATTTTTGTGATGTAAACTTTTTTAAAAAACATTTTGTGTGGTTTAGCCAGTTGTGTCCCAATGGTTTAAATTTTTATTTATTTATTTTTTTTGGAGTACACAATGATTAAATTCATCGAGGGAAGCTGGTACATGTACTTCAAACATCTTAATTGTTTCTTATCCCTTCCCCTCCCCCACATCCTAATTCCCTATGTTATTCCCCTTCCCTTTTGCAAAATCTATATTTGCCCTTTTCCTATTAGCTCTCTTATTTTGTTTTTTTGTTTTGTTTTGTTTTTGTTTTTGTTTTTAATTTATTTGTATTCTCCTATGAAGAGAAACTCAATATTCAACCTGTGTATCTGATTTAATTCTCTTAACATTCTGGTCTCACTGTGCATCTAGTTTCCTACAAATGACTCAGATTTGTCCTTTATGTCAGTGTAATATGCATTTCATTGTATATAAATTCCCCATTTTTTTTCATTTTTGGAGTCTATTTTTTTTGAGTTCTTTTTATATTTTAGTTATTAGTCCTTTGTTCCAGGAGTAGCTGGCAAAATTTTTCCTATTCTTTGGGTTGTTTCTTCACACTGTTGGTTTTTTTCTTTTGCTGTGCATAAACTATGTAAATTGATATAATTCCTTTTTTTTTTAATGTTATTTCTTATACAATTGGGGTTCCATTCAAAAGGCCTGTGCCTGTGTTGTTGAGTTTTACCTATTTTATCTTGCAGCAGGTTGTTTCTGTTTGAACATTTAGATCATTTGTCCATTTTGATGTTAATTTACTACACAGAAAGAGATGAATCTGTGGATCTAGATTCGACCTTCTGCATGTACATAGCCAGCTTTCCTAGGATCCTTTGTTGAACAGGCGATCTTGCCTCTAGTATGTGTTTTGTTTTTGGCCCCTGTGCTGAAGATCAGATAGGTGAATGGGCCTCTGGTTGTTTCTCAATCCTCTGTTCTGTTTTGCTGATCTGCATGTATGTTTTTTTCCCAATACCATGCTGCTGGGTTTTTGTTTTGATTTGACTTTCTTTTTTTTTTAACCATTGTAGTTTTGAAACATAACTTGAAATCTGGGATTATAGTAACTCCTCCTTTGTTCTCATTTGCTAGAATTGCCTTTGCTATTCTCAGTCTCTTGCAGTTCCAGATGAATTTTGGGATTGTTTTCTCTAATTCTCTGAAGAATGCTATTGGGATCTTGATTGGATTTGAATTAAATCTCTGTGTCAGTTTTGGAATTAATACAATTTTGACAATATGGTTCTCTGCCCTAGAACAAGGGGGAACTTTCTAGTTTCTGAAATCTTTGATCTCCTTTTTCAGAGCACTGTAGTTTTCATTAGAGAAGTCTTTTACTTCCTGTGTTAAGTCCTAAGTATTTGATTTTTCTTGCCACTATTGTACATTTTATTTTATTCTCTTTTTATTCAGTGGGTTTATTTTTGGTGTATAGGAAGACGGCTGATTTTGTACACTACTACTCAGCTAAATTTGTTTATTAGTTCTTAGAGTCTTTTGGTAAAATTTTTTAGGTGGAATACAGATGTAAAAGATTATGTTATGTGTAAATAAGGATAGTTTGACTTCTCCCTTTCTTATTTCTTAAGAGAAATAAATAAAAGATACATGTAGGAAAGAAAAAAGCCAAACTAGTTTTACACGTATGACACGTTTTGAATACTATATTGAATAGTATTAACGATAGTTTGCATTTTTCCTGATTTTAGAGAAAAAACTTCCATTTTTTCCCCCATTTAATATGATTTGGCAGATTTGTCATAAATTACTTTCATCAGGTTTAGAAGAGGTCCTCATCCACCTATTTTCTTTGGGTTTCTTTCTATCATAAATGGATGGATTTGGGCTTTGTTAAAGTCGCTTGTGTCTGTTGAGGCAATCGTGCAACCTGTAGACTTGCTTCACCTTCTGCCAGGCATCGCTCCTAACAATGCATGTGTGGGGAGGTGTCCATGCACCCCTGGCATGCCACCTGGCAAGATGTGTTAACCTTTCTACTGATCTGTTGCATTCTGCTCACCTGTATTTTGTTGAGGTTTTTTTGCATCAGTATCTATTAAAGAGATTAGTTGTTATTGTATTCTTTCTTAGTTGAGGCCTTGCCGGTTTTGGAATCAAGGTAATGCTAGCTCCCAAGAATAACTATAGAAATGCTCTTTCCCCTTTAGTTTCATTAGAGGGTTTGAGAAGTATTGGTGTTAGATCTTCCCTAATGTTCTTATAGAATTCAGCACTGAATCCACTGTATCCTAGATGTTTTGTAATTGGGAGGTTTTCCTTTTTTTTGTTTTTTGCTAATCAAAATAATATTATTAACAGAGAAAGAAATAATAGAAATGAGGGCCAGCCAAATAGCTCAGAGGATTAAAGTGCCTGCAAGGTTGGGGGGGGGGGGGACTGAAGATCACCAGACCTGTGGTGGGCACGCACCTGTAATCCCAGCTCTTAGGAGGTTGTAAACAGAATCACTGAGTCCGATTAGCAATGAGACCCTGAACACCCTGTAGACCCTTCCCTAAAATACAGGAAAGAAAATAAAAAATAGAAATGATACAGAATTTCAAATCAAGATAATAGGAAATTAACAGTAGTTATTATATTGCATATTATCTTTAAAATAGTTGCTCAGCTGGTAGTTTTTTTAAATTACTGCTTCATTTTCATTGCCTGTCATTGGATTATTTAGGGTTTTTATATCTTGTTTGTTCAGTTCTGGTAATACATGTGTCTAGCAGTCTGCCCATTTCTTCCAAATTCTATTTATAGGAGTCCAAATTTTTAAAGTATTTATTGACAATCTTTTGGGTTTTGGTGGTGTCCATTGTGACTTCACCTTTTTTCTAATTGCATTGATTTGGGGTCACCCCTCCCTTTTTTTTTTTTTTTTTTTTTTTTTTTTTTTTTTTTTTTTTTTTTTTTTTTTTTTTTTTTTTTTTTTTTTTTTTTTTTTTTTTTGAGGTATAGTCTCACTATGTAGTTCAGGCAGGCACTGAACTCACTAATCTCTGTTTCATTAATTTCTGCTGTGGTCCTTCACAGTTTCCTTCCTTGTACTACTTTGAATTTGGATTGTTCTTGTTTTCCTGAACTGAGGCAGGCATTCACATTGTGAACTTCCATTTTAGAACTGCATTCACTGTGTTCCACAGGTTCTGCTGTGTGCTAGCACTGTTTGGTTTGATTATGTGAACAGTCCCATGTCTTATGTGACACATTGACTCTTCAAGAGTACATGTCCATGTCTGTGTAAGCACTGTGGCTTCTGTTACCATTAAGTTCAAGCTTCAGTGCACTGTGATATGATGATGTACACAGATAATTTCCATTCTTCTATATTTATTTAGGCATGTTTTACGAGCTAGTATGTGGTCTAGTTTGTAGAAAGTCCCATGTGTTACTAAAAAGAATGTATTTTTGTTGGATGAAATAGTAGATTCTACTAAATCTACTTATTTGAAGATTGTTGGTTTTTTGTTGTTGTTTTGTTTTTTTGTCTAGTTGATCTGTTTGTAATAGAGATACTGAAATCCTCTACCATCCTTGTGTAGATACTTATCTGTTATTGCTGGTATGTTTTCTTTTTCTAGGCTACCCTTGAATTTTTCAGAGTACTAAGTTAGTGGTTATGAATTCCTTAGGGTGCTCTTGGTCATGGAAAGATACCATTTGTCCATCAGTTTTGAAAGATAGTTTCTACAATGTGTTAGTTCAGAGTGGAAGGTATTTTCTTTTAGGGCCGAAATACTTCGCTCCAAGCTCTCTTGGCCTGTAGGGTTTCTATTGAGAAGTCTGCTGTGATTTCAATGAGTTATCGTTAAGGTGATTTGTTCCTTTGAGGATTCTGAGCTTGCCTGGAGTTTTGACTGTGCTGTGTCATGGCGTTCTTTCCTAATTACAGTTATTTGGGGTTCTGCTTTGCCTCACTTGTTCAGTTATTGCCTCACTATGTGAAGCTATATTTCCATGCTTGAAGAGTTTTCTGCTGTTATTTCTGTAAACAGATTTTTATGCCATCTATGCTGACTTCTAGTTTTTTACTAATTCTCGTTAACCTTAGACTAGTATTTGTGTCGTTAGCAGTTCTTGCCTCCGTTTTTCATGTTCTGTTGTTGTTTTTAATGCAGCTCTAGTATTTGGTGACCTGCATCAGCCTTGTCTTCCACTTGTGACACTCAGCCCTTACCTTGGTTACTTTTGCTCCCACATTTTCAGTGGAATTTTTTCTCTTAGAATTCTGTGTGCTACCTTTTCATGGACTCTAATTCTTTGCTAAATGGTCATTGATGTTTTGTATTGTTTTATTTAATTTAGCTAGCTTTGTATTAGTATCTTTTATAAGCTCATGGATCATTTTGTTTAGTAAGTCCATTATCTGTTTAGTTATACCATGTCTGAGCTTGCCAGGCATCTTCCTGGTCTCTTTATCTTTCAGTCTTCTCATCACTCTTCACATCAGCCATCTGACCTCTGATGTCCTGACCTCCACTGCCTCATGGCTCAGCTTTGACAAGGTTGGACGTTTTGGAGGCACAGTGTATCTCATCTTACTATTGGCACTTTTTGAGGATTTTTTTCCTATGGGTGTGTATGTGTGTACTGAGGATTGCAATTTGATTCTAGTGGAAAGATTTTGTTTCTAAAATGGAGATTCTTTAGTTAGTATCTGCTTGCCAGTGATGTGCTGTGGGCATGGCATGACTGTGTGCCTTGCGTCTGTCCCAAGATCCAACCACCTCCACTGGCCCAGCACTCAGTTCTCCAGAAATGATCCATGATACTATTTTTTTTTTTTTTTTTTTTTTTTTTTTTTTTTTTTGAGACAGGGTCTCACTATGCAGTTCAGGCTGGCCTCGAGCTCACTTTGTAGCTCAGGCTGGTCTCAAACTCACAACAATCCTCCTGCCTCAGCCTCCCGAGTGCTCCATGATACTATTAATGACACAAAGACAGACCAAATATGGTCATGCAGTAGACACCAATGAATATC
Organism: Ctenomys sociabilis; assembly: GCA_004027165.1. Lineage (NCBI taxonomy): Eukaryota > Metazoa > Chordata > Mammalia > Rodentia > Ctenomyidae > Ctenomys > Ctenomys sociabilis. The sequence goes on from PVKA01001544.1 coordinate 100,810, forward strand.
AACAACTCTGCCACCCTGTCCATAACAATGAAGTCAGTAATGGTAACAAAGTCAAAGAGAAATTGGCCATATACAAACTGTAAAAGGCAATGAAAGCTGCCATCTCACCACCCTTAACAATGGAAAAGGGATCTGTAATTAATATAGATAAAAAGACAAACCACATATTGACATATAATAAATATCTACTAAATGCAACAACTTTTATTGTTCACAGTAGAAAAGAATTCAACAATAAGAGCATAGAGTCAACTGAGTATCTAAAGATTAAATAAGGCTTAGTAGTAATTCTAATAAAGATGAAATAGGTGGGAAAGAAAATTTAAAAATAAAATTTGAAAAATGCAAGATGAGGCAAGAGAAGATAAAGGATCTTATTACACAGTAAAAAAAAAATCATAGAATTAGATCAAAAGTAATAGAAAAGAGTTTTTCAAAAAATACAGAGAGCAAAAAAAAAAAAAAAACTCAAACTGTTAAAAGAACAAGAAATGACTCCAAAAATGTCACTGAGGTCCTGAGTGCGCAGAGTCTCACCAGATCTGCAGCACTGTGGTCTGCCAGACCCAGTGGACCAACACTGAGGTAGCGCTGAGCTCTGCTTTGTTTCCTCTTCACATTTTGTGTGTGGAGGCTGACCTGTCCTGCATTTCCTCCTAGGCGCCTGTATTCATTCATTTGTCCCCTGTTTCCATGTGCCCAAGTTACTGCTTTCTTGCCCGAGCTTTACAATGTGTGGGTTTGTGGGGGCCCCTGCTCCCGAAGCTCATGTGTCTATGCAGCCCAGGCCTGAGGCCCATTCCTGACCGCGCTGGCAGGTGAGAAAAACATACAGACCACGGAGCTCTATATTGAATGTAGGAAATGGGATGGAGAGTCAAGAGGTCTGCTGAACTTAATGCCAACTTCAGAAACACACAACGGGCCTAGCATCTCACTTCAGAGAGCAGGGCCCACGTGAGCTTCCCAGGCTGAATTTAGACATCTCAGGAGTTTGTCTGTGCTGTGCCTTCTTCAGGACTATCTTTTCTTGCCACCTCCCATCCAGTCACTGTGGTAGAGTGACCCAAGAAACCCTGAAATATAGGTCTGTTCACCCTTAACAAAACAAAGCAACCCCTTTCTCAAAACAGCTCCCGATTAAAACCATCTCCAGAGATGGTAGGTGCCGTACTGGATTACTTCCCCAATGCTAGCCTACCACACAAGCGAGTTATTTTCAGAGCAAAAACAGCAGTGCTATTTTCATTTGGCAGCAACCCTGGGCTTTGGGGCCAGGCTGCTAGCCCAGCCTGTTGTCCCCAGAGCCATTGACCCAGGCTCACCCTGTTAGCAGACACCCCACCTGGACTGCACTCGCTTTCTGGATAGCTTTGTCTTTCTCTCCATGTTGTGCTCCGTTAGTCCAGCTTCTTCCTGTTAGCTTTCTCTGAATTCATGGGGATCCACTTCTGCTATCCTCAGCAAGCTGTGGTTTTCCAGGTGTCTCGAGTCAGGGCCTGAAGAGGCTGCATTTTGCTGCTCCTCTTTACTCTCCCATGTTTAGTCTCACAGTCATATTTTAGAACCATCTCTCTAGCAGCAATATGAAGAATGATCTTGGAGGGGATAAAAATAGGACAGGAGAAGCCTCCTTAGGAGACCATGGATGGCATCCAGATGGGGAACATACGCCCTCCAGTTCGGTACACCAGGCTTCGATTTTTATCAGTACAGTTTGCTTGCTATATGATCCTCTGGGCCTCCATTTCCTCATTAATAAAATGGAAATTTTCTTTATTTGGAAGGCAGTTGAGAAGTGTTGGCAGATGAGATAAATGTGTAAGTCATTTGGTGTAGCTCAGTGTACTTAGGGAAGTGACAAGCAGCCAACAGCAGCCTTCGCTTCCTGCGTGAGGGACTTGGGACCTCGAGTGATTCTTCACAATCATCCCATACAAACACGAGAGCTCACCCCCTCCCAGTCTAGCAGTCCTTGGATAGGGCTCAGCCCTGAAAGGGACAATTCCTGCAGAAGGACTGCAGGCTACACCCTTAGCTTTTGGTGTCCCAGCTGCCCACCTAAGGCATGTCCCCTTCAAGGGGGCTCTGCCGCACACAGTGGTGCCCATTTACACACTCACTTGACACCTTACACTGGTTACCCCAGTCAGCATCCCCCATGGAGTAGTTGGTTTGTCTGCCAGGGAAGATGAGGGGGTATAATTGGTACTGGCTCGCAGTAGGCAAGGCAGGGTGCTCTTTAGGGTCCTATAAATCACAGCTGTGCCCCTTTCCAAGAGAGTGGTCTGACCCTGAATGTAAGTAGTGCCAGTGGCAGGTATGGGCTCAGGCTTGCCTGGTGTCACTGGTGCATTCCTCAGGCCCCTTGAGCCCACAATCCATTACTCCTCACGCAGGCATGGAGCCACACTTCTTACCTGCTTTGTCTTCACTCTGTCACACTTCTCTGTCAGTCCAAAATGGCATAAATTATTTTAGAATTTATTAAAAAATATAAAATATTTGCTGGGTATTTTATCATATGACAAAATTACAAAATGCCTTTCATGGCATCACTGATTGTAATAATGGCCTTAAGGAATAGATGCCCAAGCTGCATGCCTTCCGTGGGTGGGAGCAGAGTCTGGTGCTGGTCTTCCTGCTGTGCACATGGTCAAGACTGTGGGTTCCTTTATTCTGCTGCATTGGTGGAGCCTTTCACATCTAATGTTAATATTTGAGATGAGTCATTTCTACGTTCTGGTCTCAGCTTTTCTCCTATCATTCTTGGTGGACATTTCTAGATACCTTGACTGATGGCTTTTTAGGCTAATTCTTAAAGCATTATTGATTAATTTCTGGGAATGACGTGAACCAGAACAGTACAGTCATTCAGAGCATTTTTCCGTGTGACCTTTGCTGTTGCAGATATATTCCAAAATAAGTTTGGAACTCATGAACAAGGTCATGTGACCCCAGAGAGATAAGCAGCTATTTGTCTAGTGGCTTTCTGTGGAATAGGGAAGGAGAGGACGTGGCTTCAGTAACATAGCCTGAGTTGCTTAATGTCTTCCTGTAACATAAATGGTTCATGTTTAAATTTGCTGTTAAAGTTACGTGCATAAAAAGTTTTCAGTTTTCAGGAATTTACATATCTTTGTAATTAAGACTGCAGTCAAAATGCAGCATAATTTGGTCATCCCAAAACAGTTGCTACACAGTATTTTTATTCCTCCCATTGGCAACTACTGGTCTCTTCTCTATCTCTATAACTAACCTCTTGTTTTCCAGCGGGTCCTATCAGTGGAATAATAACACATGTAAATTGTATTGTCTGCCACCTAGCATATGTATATAAGATTCATCCTTGCTGCTTTTAATTGCTTCTTTTTTCTGCTGGGCAATGTTGGTGATATAGAACCACCTCAATTCATTTATCCATTGACCAGTTCAAAGACATCTGATTTACTTCTAGCTTTTGAAAATAAAGAACTCTAAACATTTTTGTGTTTGTTTTTTATGAACATAGTTTCCCTTTTTCTTGAGTAAGTTCCTAGGATGGTACCCATCAATGTTTGACATTTAATTTTTATAGAAAATCAGTCTTTTTGACTGTTTTTGTATTCCCATCAACAGTTTCAGAAGTTTTAACTTTCTGATTCCTAACCATTACTTACTATTGCCAGGTAGGGGTGTGTGAGTGAGTGTGTGTGTGTGTGTGTGTGTGTCTTGTGCTTTTATTTTGCATCTCCCTAAAGCCTATTACTATTGAGCAGGGCTGGCCAGATAGCTCAACAGACTAAAATGCCTACTTAGGCAGGCACAGGAACCAAGGCTTGACCCCTGGCATGCAATCTGGGCCCCACCCCCAGGGCATTGTCAGACAGCAATTGAGACTGGGCGTGGTGGCACACACCTGTAATCCCAGGACTTGGGAGGCTGAAAACAGGAGGATTACTGAGTCTGATCTGTGTAGTGAGACCCTGTGGACCCTGTACTAAATACATTAACTGATGATAACATCAGGCATCTTTCCTGTACTTCTACTTAGTTCATCAATTTATAGTTCTTGGTGAAGTGTTTATTCAGATATATTTGTTGGATTTTTTAATGTTGTTTAGTTTGAAAAATTTATTTTAAATGAAAGCCCTTTTTCAAACATGTGACTTGTGAATATTTCCCCCAGCTGGTGACTTGTATTTTCATACTCTTAACAGAGTCACACAGAGAAAAGAGATTTAACTTTATGAACATTATTTAACTTTTTTCTCTTAATATGAATCTTTGTCAAGGTCACAACAATATTCTCCTAGCTTTTTTCTGAAAGTTTTACTGCTTTTAAGTTTTAATTTTGGGTGTGTGACCTATTTTAAATTAATGCATTTCTCATCTCCTTACTATTGTTTAGCACCTGTAAATCCTCTTAAATTATGTGTCTGTTCAGGTCTTTTTCTCATCTTTTGTTCATTTGCTTTATGGGTTGTTTATGGCTTCACTATTGATCTGAGAGTTCTTTGTATATTTTAAGCACTCGTTCTTTGCTGGGTGTTCGTAAATATATTTTCCTAGTAAATAACCCACCTTTTCATCATCTTAATATTACTGCTTTATCTTTACTTTTCAGGAGGCAGAGCGTGACATGATCAGGTGTGATTTCCTTTGAGTTCATCCTGTGTGTGGCTTGCTGAGCATGGCCTTAGCCATTTGGGGCACATTTGCAATCACTGTCACCTTACATGTTTTTCTGTGACAATATCCATCTTTTCTTCTGGCACTCTAATGACACCTGCGGAAGGCCTTTCCATACTGCCCTGTAACCTTCTGATGCTCTGTTCATTTTGCTGTAAGTGTCCTCCCTCTACCCCCCTTTCTCTCCCTCTCTTTTTCCTGAAGTATGGACTGGGTCACTTCAACCAATCTGTCTTCAGATTCATTAATTGTTTCCCCTGTTCATTGTATATTTTTTTTCTAGTTTCTTTCTTCATCTGCTGAGAAGTTCCTTTTTCTGTTCAAAGAATGTGTACTTTTCTGTAAGTTCTATTTTATATTGGACTTTGGTTTCCATGTCAGTTAGGTTTTCATAACCTTTATTATGTTGTAGGACTACTTTAATGTGTGTGCCACTCAGCACTTTTTCTAGAACTTGCACAGCGGTTTATGTTGTAGCTAATTGTAAAAAGCCTGCAAAGTGCTTCTTCAGATCTGTTGCACATGTGGACCACTTTGGGGTGAGCCCTGACCTCACAGGAGCTTACACAAAATTAAGGGTCACCTTTTCCAGCTGTTCATTTTCCTTCACAGTTTCTGCCTTCCTGAGGCCAAAATGTTTTTAGCACCTGTCCTTCGATTTCTTTCCAAGTCTTTATGTTCATCATTAGGTCAAAGTAGCAGGAAAAAAAATAACTAAAAATAGAAGACAGTGTCCAAGGACGCACTCTCAGTGGCAAGGTCCCCTTTCCCATTCCTTTGACTGGAGAAGTAGGTCTTTTTTGAGTCACAGCTCCACAGTCAGAACTGCCTTCAGGGCATGACCAGAAGAGAAAAGAGCGCTGAAAGAAAAAAAACTTATTTTATGTCATTAGCAGAAGCCTATGACACTGATACCCAGCAGGTAAGGCAGGAAAATTGCAAATACAAGTCCACCAAGGTAGCTTAGTGAGGCCTAGGGAGGGAGAAAGCATGGGAGGGAGGGAAGATTTTTAAAAAGCCAACCCTGGGGATTTACCCACAAATATTCTACTCCATATGAACTTTTTCATACTTCTGTGGGCTATAGCAACTTCCTCAGAAGTTTCACTTTCCTTGCCCCCTAGACAGTTCAACACTTCACCCTCAAATCAAAGCCAAGAGACAGAGGAGGGGAGAAGGGAGCTGTCAGATTTGTCCCCACCCTTCTGCCTATCATTGTTTGCTCATTTGAGTCCTTGCACTTGTCTTTGGGACCTGACTAGATAAGTTACAGTTGTTTAGAGAAATGGTTTGTAATCAGCTTTCTTCATCTTGGCCAGCTAGAGAACTAATGGGGCCTAATTATTAACACTTTATACTTTGAGTATTCTGTGCACCCAGGCACCAGAAGGGAGCTGAGCAGCCCCACTCTTGCTTAGACATGCAAAAGCATTGAAGGAGCCATGGGATCTAGCACAGGCCTCAGTGGCTGAAGCTTGGCCACGCATGAGGGGGGCCTGAATTCCATCTCCAGCACCACAAGACGGAAATGAAATTGTTGGAAGAGAAGAAGAAGGTAACTGTAGAATGATAAAGGAATCAATTCAAAAAGAAGATACAATAAGTACTATTAAATCTTAAAGGAGAGAGAGAAGACTTAATACAGGAAGAGAGACTTCCCCCTTTTTCATGAAGAGAAAGATCATCCAGATAAAAATGAACAACAACAATAAAATTCAGAGTTCAACTCTCCTTTACTGTGGCACACATGGATTTAACAGACATTACAGAAACTTCATCCAATGACTCTAAAGTACACATTCTTTTCTGTAGTACATAAAACATTCTTGAGAACAGACAGATTATAGCACAAGTCTCAACACATTTTTTAAAACTTCAAATCATAGCATATATCTTGTGTGAGTACCAATAAAAGTAAAATGTAACAGTGAAAGAAACTTTTTTTTGGTGACAGAGTCTCACGTAGTTCAGGCTGTCCTTAAACTCACTATGTAGCCTAGGCTGACTTCAAACTCTGGGCAATCCTCCTGTCTCAGTCTCCTTGGTGCTGGGAATGCACCAAGGAATGCACCACCATGCCTGGCCAAAACAAATACAGGATATAATAGCAGTATAAATTCATGGAGATATATTCCTCAATGAACAGTGACAAAATCATACAGAAATTTTTTAAAAGTGCTAAAGCAAAAGCAATACTAAGCAGGAAGCTTACAGTGAGAAATGCCTCAATTAAAACATAGGGTTGTGAAAGAAAGAAAGAGCGAGCAAGCTAAGTATGTATGGTCCGTGCCTGTGATCGCAGCCACTTGGGAAGCTGAGGCAAGAAGATCCCAAGAGTGAGGCCAGCATGGGCAGCTAGCTCAGAGTTAAAGCCCTTGCTTGCCTAGTAGCACATGTGAGGCCCCAGGCTCAGTCCCCAGTTCCACTAAAAGCAGGTGAGGAAGTTTTCAAATAACCTAACTCTGCATCTCAAGGACCTAGAAAACTAACAACAGACCACAGCCAAATTAGGACAGGAGAGAAAGAGCAAAGATCAGAGCAGAAGCCCAGCTTGGTGGCACATACCTGTAATCCCAGCACTCAGGAAGCTAAAGCAGGAGTGCTGTGAGTTCAGGGCCAGCCTCTGCTACATAGTGAGACCCTTCACTATTTTGCTAATACTGAAGCTAGAAAAGGGCACAATGACTGCAACAATAAAAACTATAGACCACTAAGTCTAATCAACTTAGATGAAATATTCTTAGCAAAATACTAGCAAATTGAACCCCATACCATATCAGAAAGAACATTCATTATAACCAATGATTATCCCAGGATAAAAAGATGGTTCAACATTCTCAAGTCAATAAATGTAATCTATCTCATCAAGAAAATGAAGGATTAAAAACTGTATATTCATTTTTTTTTTTTTTTAGATAGACTTCCTCTCTATAATTCAGGCCATCCCTCAACTCACTATGTGCCTAGACTAGCCTCAAACTTGTGAGCATCTTCCTGCCTCAGCCTCCTGAGGGCTGGGATTATGGATGTACACACAGCTGTGATACCCAGCTTGTTCATCTCTAATACCAGAACACAATTTTACCAACAGCCCTAGGGCAGAGACCACAGCACATAAGAGGGTTATCCCCAGTACTGGGGAAGGGAAAGGAAGAAATTTCTGTTCATCCTACCAAAGGAGCAGGGCTGGAACCCTTTGCCTGAGTCTGGAAGGAGACAAGGGTATTCACATTCATCACTTGTGTTCAGTAGAGTGTGGGAGATCCAGTTGAAGCCAGTAAGAACGAGGAAGAAGAGGCATGCACATGGGTGAAAAGGGGGTAAAACTGCCCCTGCTTCCAGAGTCTGTGATTGGACATACAGAGAATCTGAACAGTTTGCTAAAACACTATGAACTCACAAATTCAGTAAAATCACAACAGAGGAAATCAACATAAAAGTTAACATTTTTAATGTACCACTGGTGATAAAACTCAGATTGCATGGGAGAGAATTCAGAAAATCAACAACTGGGGTCTTATTTAAGAACAGTTTTTGTATAGCAAAAAAAAAAAAAAAAATCAAAGTGAAAAGACAACTCACAGAGTAGGAAAAAAATTAACCAATTGTCACTCAGACAAAGGACTTGTATCTAGAATGTATTAAGATTGAAAAAAAAAAAACATCACACACCCCTAGGGTGGGGTGATAGCTTGCCAGTCTAAGCACCTACTTGGCAAGAGCGAGGACCAGAGTTCCATCTGCAGAACTGCCGAGCTGGCCTGAAACTGGATGTGGTGGCACACCTGTAATAATTATACATTTAATAGCGGGCTAATATTTCAAATATACTAGAAACTTAAAAATTTAGCAAACCCAGAAAATAACAGCAGACCTAAAAATGGACAGTGGACCCAAGAAGATTTTTAAGACATAGAAATGGGCAACAGGTACATGAAAATAATAATCATCAGGAAAATACAAATTAATATCACATTCAGCCGTCATCTTGCCCAATAAGAACAATATCATCACAGTGGCTGAATGTAACCTTGCGCACTCTTGGGCGAGATACAAGTTAGTTTAGCCACTATGGAAGCTTATGGAGGTTCCTCAAAGAATCAGAAATAGGACTGCAGTGTGATCCAGTAGTTCACTCCTTACTGGGTGTGGATCCAAAGGAAATGAAGTCAGTGTATCAGAGGGACACCTGCACTTCCGTGGTAGTACTCACGGTCGCCACGGTGAGGGATGGTCCAGTGTCCACCAAGTGGCAAATGGATACAGAAGACGTAGCATGTTGTGATGTGTGCAGTAGCGCAGCATGTCATCAAATACTCTTCTGAAAAACTCATATACACAAATAACTAACGAAATAAAATTAGATAAATAGGACGTAGAATTTCAAGACCTGTCCTGTTTCAAAAATAATATATATGCTGATTTGTTTCATTTATAGTTTCTTTTAGTTCCCTGAAAAGAAAGCTTTGTGCTATTATGTTTCTTCTTTGTGAGGGTCTTTGTGCCTTGTACTCAGTAACTACTTTGAAGATAATGACACACAGTGTATTAACTATTGTTATCCTCTTTTTGTTTTGTTATAGAATTTTGTTTTAAAAATACTAGTAATTTGGAGATAGAACTGGGTCATTATGTTAAGCCAGACACAGAAAGATAAATAAATACTGCCAGCTGTCCTTTCCATATGTGGAGTATAAAATTGATCTCAGAAAAGTTGGTAGTGTGTGTAGTGATGGTTACCAGAGGCTTGGCTGAGAACAGTGGCTGGATGGGAGGAGCTGCCCAAAGATACTAAGTCACAGATAGGAGTAAGAAACGGTGTATTTCATGATAAGGTCAATACAAGTAACATGCACTGTACATCCAAAAAATATCAGAAGAGAGGATGCTAAATGTTCTCACCATTAGGAAATGACAAATGACTGAGGAAATAGATTTAGTATAATATGAACATCACACAATGTATACTTACATTGAAACATTATCATGAACATTACTGTAGTGGATTGCCAACTGGTGGACAACTTGTCACACCCTGCTGAACTGAACCAGCACGGTGCAGGGTGCCGGAGGCCCACCTAAAGGTTGTTGCTAGAAGCATAAGAGAGAACAGGAGAAGCCGTGGAGGCTGCTAGGGATGCAGTTTGAAGAAGCTGTTGGAAGCTACTGGTTTTCTTGGGCTATTCTCCTGGAAGACCTTCTCATGCTGGCTTTCCTGGTGAACTTGACTATTCTTGGAGAAGGAGGAGCTCAAGACCTCACTGTCAGTGAGGATGGCTGCAGCTCTCCTTAGGGGAGCTCTGGTCCTTACCTTGAGCATCGCTTCCCAGCTCCAGGTCAGATCCCGCAGCCTGCCAGCACAGATCCCGCAGCCTGCCAGCACAGATCCTTCATCCTGCTGGCAGACTTTCTAGCTTGCACCACTGACTCTTGGACCTTCCCAGCATAGATCCGTGAAGTGGGCCTGCATGCGTTCATCCATGAGCTCTAGGTCTTCAGCTGGACTTGTGTAAGATATTAGGATCCAAGCTGTCAGCTGGATTCTTTAGTCATTAGTGTATGGACAGATTTTCTAAGCTTTTTGTGTATGAGTCTTTTGGTGGTTTTAAAATATTCTTATAAACTGTGTTTTGTATTGTTCACTTGCAAAAACACCAAACCATAGCAATTGCCATGTTCAATTTTTTGTTTTGTTTTGTTTTTTATGGTTCTGGGGCTTGAATTTGGGACCTTGTACTTGCTGGGCAGGCACAGCACTGAGCTATATATATCCCTGGACCTTTATGTTTTTATGTCTTAACTACAAATAGTAAAAAATGTCTACTTTTGTCTCAGAATTATCCCAACTTAGAAAGTTCATTACATAGTTATGCAGAAAGGCCTCTGAGTGATTTTGTGAATCTTAATGCTGACCTTCACAAATTTAACAGTACCTAGAAAGTTAAGTTACCTAAAAAGAGTACCCAAGTTTTGGTGTCAGGGATTTGCTACTTGTTCTACTGCAAAGGACCATGATACTAGGAATTCACTGTGGATGATTTAGAGACTTGGAATAGCAATGTTTTTCCTAAAGACAGAAGAAAAGTGTGCTACTTGTGAATACCTGTTTTTTCTTTTCATAAAACATCTTAGAGCTGGACTAGCCCTTCAGTTTGTGTTTTCTTCATATGTACTTTTATAGCATGGTCTGAAAGCCAAGGTTAAGGAAGTCAGTGGTTTTCATCTTTAAATGGAAGTTTACTGGTTAAAAAAGACCGACAGTTTAACAGCCCTAGCATGGTCAAAGTCTTATGTTACAGATAGATGTATTGTGGCTCTTAACAGTACTGATACTGCCTCGGTGCCCGCCATCCCATCTCCCCCCACAGTCTCCCCACTCCTTTGCTTTCCCGGATCATAAATCGTTATTTAGTAACTTCTTATCTCACTGCTGGCCTGGAAGTTGATGCCGGCTCAAGGTGACAGATCTTTAGCCTCCAGCTGGCTCTCTCCTGCCACTGTGTTCCTCTCTCTTGCTTCCCCTTCCACATGATTTGTCTGGTTTTCTTTTTTTCCACTGTTTTAGAATATATTATTCTAGTTCTGTAATTTTAGTGGTTTACTTTACTTTTTTACCCTAAGCCTACATTTAGACAGCTCTTCTCAGAGCACAAGGCCCTTAGGAACCTCTGCCTTAATTCTACATATTCCTTCCATTCTATCCTTACTCTTGTCTAGTTTTTGGATTCTAGCTTGTTTTTTCTATTCCCCAAATTAGTTGTCATTATTATTTCATTTTCAGTGCCTTAGAAATCCATACGCTCACAAATTCCTTTCAGTATAAACATGCATTGGTTGAAAAGATGTATAACTGCTACAGAAAGAATAAACCAGGACTATAGTACAGCTCACAATACATCTGTGTTAAGTGGCATTAACAAAGGTTGATGCCTTATAAAAGATCTGTGGTTATCACTTGGAATTGCATTATTTTCCTACATTTGATCATATTAAGTTACTTTAGTAAACAGCAGTACACAGTAGGTGTTTCTAGCCTGGGATAGGATATACCAGAGGTACAGCAAAGGAGATTTCCTCCCTTTGTAGGTGCCTGCCTTACAGTATGTTTATGAACATAACCTCTTTAGTGCCTAGTAAGAGCTCATTGACTTAAAATCAGAAGTTTTAGTTTTTCCTTTGTTTGTTTCAATGATGGGGATTGAACTCAGGAACTCAATGATACTAAAGCATGCACTCTGCCACTGACCTATGACCCAAGTCTTCCCAAGTTTTAATTTTGATTTTAAAAAAAGATTGTAGGGCCGACCAAATAGCAAGCAGGTGCAGGGGCCAGGGGTTCAATCCCTAGGATTGCTGTGCTGGCCCTACCCCCAGGGTGTGCTGAGACTATAATTGAGACTAGGTATGGTGGCACATGCCTATAATCCCAGCTCTTGGAAGGCTGTGAACAGGTGGATCACTACAACTCCAAGCTAGTAGTGAGACCCTGAACACCCTGTAGATCCTTCTCTAAAAATAAAAATAAAAAAAAGAATTTAAGTAAAGGTTGTAGAAACATTTTCCAGTCCATTTACTTTTTTTTAAGTTATCTGCTGTGAATGTCTATGAACACATCTTGTAGAATGAATTTTTACATGCTGATTTGTGATATGCTAATTGTATTATTTTACTTGTTCTTTAGAAAAATAAGCATCCATTTGTATTAGCTACATCTCACTGCAGTCAGGCATGTGACATAGGGTTGAGGTAGTGCCTCCAAGTAGTCCAGCTAGTAGAAGGGAACTGTAACTCCCTACCCCCTAGAGGTCTCATTCAGAATTTGTGTTCTCCAATGTCAAAGAATGGATTCTAGAACAATAAGAGTGGAAAGTTTTCAGTGAGAGAAAGAAAGCTTCTGAGAGGGTCAGAAGGGGGTCCCAAGTGGGTTGCTGAGGAACAAAGAGCAAGAGCATGAGGGGTGGCAGGTGTTGACTGATCTCAAATATAGCTGATTGGGTGAACTCAGAAGGTGGCTGCAAGGTGGGACAAAGCTACAGGCAGCCAATAAGACAACAAGTAAAGTTGCTTAATCTGGGATGGAATGAGCAGGGGTTTCCCAAGAGGGAATGGGCTGGAGAGGTTTTGGTCCTCCTGAGGCGGTCTTTCTGTCTTGGAGCCAGACTGTTAACAAATGCTTCTGCAGCCACAGTTGTCTTCTGCACTGACCTCTTCCAAGGGCCTAGCCCTGTCCACCTGACTACATGAATATAACTTAGCTGTCCATAATATCATTGCCTCTCAAACTTTTATTTACCTGTTACTAAATGAGCCACTTTTCAAAATGTTCTTCACAACAGCTAATACTTGTGTACTTCTGTGAGCCAGGTACTATGCTAGTAAGTCTGATAGATGGATTATCTCATTTAATTCTCATAATCCTGTAAGCTATGTACTATCATTGTCCTGATTCTACAGATTAGTTTATTGATGTTTAGGAAAACATCAGTATAGCTGTTGATTTAACATCTCACTTAAATACCAGTATTCAAGCTATTAACATAAGATTCAAACTCCCCCCCACCCCCTTCTCTGAAGAGAATTTAGCTTCCTGGGAAACTGGACTAACTTGCTGGAGTACATTCAAGGATTAGAGGCTTAGTGAGTTTATGGTTGCTGAAACCTGAAGGACAGGCTTCCGAGCCCCCCACCCCAGCAGGAGTTTTGTATAAAGTCGCTGGCCTCTAAGGCTGCCCTGTGCCGTTGCCCCTAGGTTATGGAGGATCTCTTCAAGACTACCACAATGACTGTTCTCTCAAATTGTCCTGAAGATGTTGAGCTCTGTCACAAATTCATAGCTCCAGGCCACAAGGTAATTAGTTTTGTGGATAAACCCAGCATAGCTGCTCTTTTAAGTGTGCTAATTACATGCATGACTGTGATTACTGTGTAAATTTTTTCTTGTCTTTCTTACCAAGGACAGATTAGAACATATGCTGAAAACGAACTTTTCAATGTAAGTAGATACTTTATTTCTTCTGAACTGTACTCATACTTTATCGTTGTTTTTATTACATTGAATTGTAATTTTTGTTTATAAATCTGCTTAGTATACTCTCCAGATTTGAGCAAGACCTATGTCCTGATTATAACTGTTATCTCTGGCTCATAAGTGTATCATCACTAAATTAATTGATAAATCACAGAAGAATAAATGAACTTAGCATATTTAGTATAATTTATATGAACTAAATTACTGCAATTCAAACTTATACTGTTATGCCTCTGTATCCCCCAAGGAATGGTTAAAGAACCCCCATCCCCAGCAGGTACTAAAATCCATGGCTGCCAAAGTTCTTTATATAAAACAGTGTACTGTATTTGCATGTTACCTAAGAATCTCTTTCATGAACTTTTAAAACAAGATTACTTAAATATTGCTACAAAGAACAAGGCTGGTTGCAGCAGTTCTGGCAGATAGCATGATCAAGTTCTCAGGAGGTACACATCTCTGTAATGGCAATGTTCGCATCTTGTTGGGGGAAACCTGTCACCTTAGACCTGAAACAGTAGGCAGTGGTCATGAGTCAGCCGGACAGGTGCTTCCAGCTGAAGTGTGTGATCCTTGTGTTGTTTGACAGGAAGGGAGAGTCACGGACTCACTTTAGACTGGGCAAGTCAGTATGCATGTTAAAACATTCAGCATAGGCACGGAAAGCGTAATAGGACAGTGGCAGTGTGTTCATAGTGATGACCAAATTGATGTCATCCAAGCAAGAGAGGTGGGAGCCAGTATGATGGTGCACCCCACAAACTTCCCATCATCCTTCAGCTGCCTCAGGTTCTTAGAGGCACTGGCTGGAATTCCTGAAAACACAGGGATACATGAGTCCACCTAGGAGTAGTCTTTTAAAAAGTAAGGAAAACAAATAAAAAGTAGAGGTGGCAAAATAAAGTGTTGTCCTTTGTGTAGACTCTAGTAATTATTAATGTATGCAGTTATTTCATGTATATAGAGAAATACCACATGACTGTGTTCTATTGAATACAGATTTCAGTGTATTGTTCAATATATGCTAAAATAAGTTTATATGGAAATATATTAAGGGACCTGTATAGTAATTGAATTTAATATTTACAAAGCAGAAATAGAGATAGAACTCCCATCTCTTCAAAACAAACCACAAGCTGAGCTGTAGTCTAAGCAAGGACCCGGATTCGATCCCCCCATGCACACTGAACCAGCCACTGAGACCCAGTGTGCTGATGCATACCTGTAATCCCAGCACTGGAGAGGCTGAGACAGGAGGATGACTACGAGTCTAAGCTGTGTAGTGAGACTCTACCAAATACATTGAAAAAAGAATTAAGAAAAAAAACCCACCACAAACCACACTGAGCTGAACCCAGACTTTTTCACTAAGCTATGTCCCCAATCCTCAAAAAAAATTTTTTTAATTATTTTATTTCTTGAACAGGGTCTCCTTAAATTGCGGAGTTTCCTGGGCTAGGTTTGACCTTCCAGTCCTCTTGCCTCAGTCTTCTAGAGTGCCAGGATTACAGACATATGCCACCATGCTCAACTAGAACTTAATTATTTTAAGTTTCTTTTATCAGATGAAAGTGTGAAAAATGCAGGGTGCTTAACTCCTTTATTTGGTCTTCATGTGTTTGTCTATGTAAATTTGAGGCAAAGAATGTCAGAAGTGATCTCTTTTAGCAGTTTCACTCCAGCTTCACTCGACAGTGAAAAATTTAAGACAAGAAGGTGGTTTGCTGCTGTGCCTTGCAGCATCTCAGTCTTTTTCCTGCTTTCCCAGAAACACTTTGAAGCAGTTTCTGGAAAGGAGAAGACATGTTCTTCTGTGTGTATCAAGGAAAAGTACCTCGCAGAGTAGGTTGAGGGTGCCCACAAGCAACATCTGGCATCAGAACTACAACTGGACCTTGAAGGCACTCTCTTCAATCAGGGTGTCAGGAGACTGGGCCAAGGAGGTAGCCACCCTGCATGAGGCGTTCAGAGTCATGCCTTCTTAGTAAAAAGCAGTAATGAACCAGTGATACGAAGCCTGCTGCTTCCTGTGTTGGCTGTTCTTGATATTTCTTGGTGTGGTTGGAGGATCATAGAAAGAAATGTGAGACAAACTAATAGCATGTGTAAGCACACCAGATCTTAAAAGTCAAGGTACTGTGATCTCATTTTATAGTTGCAAATAATGCTTTTAATGTTTATTTCAAAAACTGATAACATGCCCTCACTAAGTTGAAGTGATTCATCTTGCTACTAAGTGGTGGAGTCAGAGGAAAGTTTCAGAGCATGCCCACATACTCAAAAGCTGTCTTTTGCTTTGAGTCAACATATGAAGCACCAACACTTGCAGGCATGATATTATCAGCAAAAGCAGACCCAGGAGTCATCAGGGAGGAATTGGTACTTATTGTACCTGTATGATTGTTGGCCAGCTACTTGCTCTCTTAAAGCTTCAGTTTCTCTTATGTAAAATAGAAATTTTTAAATTATTATTATTGGCCAGGTGTAGTGGCACACACCTATAACCCCAGACCTTCAGAGACTGAGGCAAAAAGATCACTTGAGTTTGAGGCCAGCCTGAACTACATAGCAAAATCCTATCTCAAAAAGATACATAATTAAATTACTATTATTATTATGACTATAACATCACTATTGATAGCTTAGAAATAACATTAAGACCAGATTTTGATGTCAGTTAAAATTTTGTCTTCTAAAAGCATGCCGTCACATAAATGTAGCTTTGGGGCTTTTTTTGTTCTGAAACAAAACTATCCAGCTGGGTTTTATAGGTAGGAAATTCAAGTTTTCCTCAACACAGATTTGTGCTGGGTGAATTATTTTCTTAGCTCAAAATTCTTCAAAAAGTTTGTAGGTTATTTTTATCCAAAGTAGTGTTACAGGGCTAGCCAAATAGCGAATTAAAGCACCTGCTTAGGCAGATGCAGGGGCTGGGAGCTCTATCCCCAGGCCTGCCATTTCTGTCCCCCCTCCTCCCCCCAGCATGCTGAGACAGTGATTGAAACTGGGCGTGGTGGTGCTTGCCTATAATCCCAGCACTTGGGAGACTGTAAACAGGAAGATCAATATAAGTCTAATCTCCTCAGTGAGACCCAGTACACCCTGTCCTAAATTAAAAAAAAAAAAAAAGTGTTACATTATTTATAAAAGGGGGCTAATATCCTTAGTGTCAGAGTATGTAAAATTTACAGATTGTGACCAGGCGCTGTGGTTCTCACCTGTAATCCCAGCACTCAGGCACTAAAAAGGAGGATTGCCATGAGCTCAAGGCCAACCTGGGCTGCAGAGTAAATTCAAGGTCACCTTGAGGTACAGGCAAGACTCAAAAAAGAGAGCAACAATTCTACTTCATCAAATGCAGTTGGTGTATAAGAATTGTTATAATATTAAAACAACACAGATTCCATCTTACTCCAAAAGTAATGATTATCATTAAGAAATCAAGGGCCAGCTAGATAGCTCAGCAGACTAAAGCGTCTGCTTAGGCAGAGCTCAGCGGCTGGGGTTCCATCCCTGGTGTGCCCTTCAAGCCCCGCCCCGCCTCCAAGGCACACTGAAATTGAGACTGGGCAAGGTAGCATGTACCTGTAATCCCAGCACTTGGGAGGCTGAAAACAGGAGAATCATTATAAGTAGGATCTACGTGGTGAGACTCTGTATCTGTAGACCCTTTACTAAATACAAAAGAAAAGAAAAAGAAATCAAATAATAACAAAAGCTGGCAAGGCTGCATGAAGGAAAGAATCCTTTTGCGGTATTGGTGAGAATATAAACTAGTACACCCTCTATAGAAATCAGTATGGAGACCCCCAAAACACTGAAATTAGAAATTCCATTAATCACAGCTGTTCTCCTAGGTATCTTCCAAAGAGTTGAAGCTACCATTATATTACTATGGTGCGCACACACCCATGTGCATAGCAGCACAACTCGAAGCACTCCATTGGGGCAGTGGTCTCTGTGTCCCTCAGCAGATGAATGGCAAGCATGGTGTCTGCACCTCAGGAGTACGGCTGTGCCGGCAGGGCTGCTGTGCTTGAGTCACCTGGAGGAGAGTGCATGCGTCAGGATAGTAATGCCAAGCAAAGCGAGACGGATGCGCCTGTGTCAGGTGCTTTCTCTTTGATGAGAAGCCCCAGTGTAAATACACAGTAAAGTAGATGACAATACAAAGCAGGGAGACTTTTTGCCCATGAGCAGAGATAGAGCGGAGGGGGCACTGTGGGGCCCCAGCTCCCTGTGCAGAAGGAACCACTGTGTGCCTTGCACATGGCCTAGAAAAATCAGAACTGGAAAATAGAAAATGAAGAAGGAATTATTTGTAATAACATTTACTGGAAGTATCACAATTTGTAATAGCAAAACATTAGAGACCTCTGAAATACCAATCAATAACTAGCTGGCTAAACTAAGTATGTATGTTACATCCACAAAATGGAATATTATAAAATTTTAAAAAATGAAATTTTTGCAAGGTATATTATTGAATAAAATAAGGTTTGAAAGAGTATTATGAAACATATGTGCTATTATTGACATTCACTACAAAGAAATTATTAGTACTTATACGTGCTGTCTGTATACGTTTCTTTCCTCTGGAAGGATACACAGGCATCCAATAAGAGTGAATTATGAGGGGAAAGGAACATGGTGGCTGTGGGACAGAGAAGAGAGGGAGGTACAAAATTAGTGTATGAAAATTCCTTGTAATAGTATTAAATAGAAACACAGTTTCATTTGTTTTCTGGAACGAGGCCCAGCTCTGCTGCCCACACTGGTCTGTACGAAGGGGGCCCTCGTCAGCCTCCTCAGTCACTGGCGCCTACGCTCAGGCCCCGCACCTGGGCCTGCACAGCCTTGGGTGCATAGTGTGCAGCGTCTAGTCGGCCAGATGGGTATTTGCTGGAGGAGTGACACTTGTGGGACATGCCATTGCTCTTTCACCCTCAGTATTTTATGCCTTTTTTATACAGTATTGATGTTACAAGGATTCAGAGGACGTCTACACTTGCTGAAGTGACTTAGCGCCTTTGTGTACTTCCCAGATCCATCGGGTGCAGGCTTGTTGGCCACATCAACCCTTCATACGCTTAGATCCACTTTGATTCCTGATCACTCGGTACTCACTTAGGACCTTGCAGACCACATGGGATGAGCTTAGTCTTACTTAAGATGACCAGGTGAAAGGCAGACCCCTTGTGTTAAACCTTTCTCTGCTTTTCCCTTGTCTTCCTGCAGCATTTCTTACACGGAGGCCATAGAGATCCTCAAGAAAGCATCCCACAACTTTACCTTCACCCCAGAGGTAATGTGCTACCTTTGTGTGTGTGTGAAGTGTTGCCCTCTTGTCCTGTCTTCTGATCTTACTTTATTAAAAATCCTTCAGAATAATCTTACTTCTCTTGTTAGACATGTGTGGTGTTTTCTCATCTCTACATAACCTTTGATGTTTGCTGGATCTTATTGAACTACTTAGGATGAAAAATAATTTTGGAATGGGATTGTATCACTTGAAGTAGCAGTGACTCAAAGGCTATAAATGAATCCCTTGAGTTTAGGATATGAAAATGATAAAAGAGATGACAATCATAGAATATTCAGGGGGACAGGGAGATGGCTCAGTGAAATAAGCGCTTCCCTGGCAAGTGCAAGGGCCTGAGTTCAATCCCCAGTTCCTCTAAAAAAAAAAAAAAAAAAAAAAAAAAGTTGCATAGAATATTACTTCAGTAATCAACTACTTCACTGTCTCCCAAAGTTTATTCTGAGTGTTATTAAAAGGTAACAGACTCACATGCCACACCAGCCCTGTCCCTAGGCACACAGGTGGCCACAAGACTGGGCATGGTGCTTCATACCTGTAATCCCAGTGCTGGGGAGGCTGAAAACAGGAGGATCACTATAAGTCCAAGCGATATAGCAAGACCTTGTACCAAAGACATTAAATAAATAATAAAAACCGACAGACAAAAATTGCTATATGGTTAAAGAAGTTTAAGCAATGTGTTTTTTTTCCAGTTGCATTTTATAGAGGCTTTAATTTTGAACCACTCAATATGGCCCTTTTTGAAGAATTTTATTTTTAAATACTTACTAATAAAGACTATATTCAAGGTGGATAGCGAGATAATCTGATGCATGTATACACTGTAGTGAGGGTCACGAGCCAAGCTAGTGGACATGTCTGTCACTACCCATGCGACATGGTAGAGCCCTAGAAATGTTCATCTTAGAACCAGTCTGAACCCTTTGTTCAACACTCTGTTGTCCCAGCTCCTGACACCCCATTCTGATTCTGTGCGAGAATTCCTTTATTGTATTGGTAAGAGAGTAGATCCAGACAGGCCTCCTGCTGGACACCAGTCCCCTCATTTCTGTTCCCGTCCTCCTCTCCTGCCACCACAGCATCCCCTGCTGCCACTTGGGTGCTGCTAATTTGCTTCTGTAAGTGTGGGCTTGGTGCCTCTGTGACAAGCTACAGCCAAGGACACCAGTGTTCACGATGGCCCTCACAGGAGCTGGGACTGAGAACAGAGACCATATTGATTTAAGTATATAATTTCTTTTGTCTGTCACCTCCCAGTGTCATTCAGAATGTTGTACTGAACTTGTTGATTTCTAGAGTAATCCCCAAGTAGCTCAGTTGCCTGGGCGAGGCTCAAACTTGAGATTCTTTGGTCTCAAAATTTGGGGACATAGTTCAGCGCAAATGCCCTGTGTCCAGTCCCAATGCCATGAAATAAATTAGTAGATACGTGCATACTCACTAGAGCATCTCGTGTGTGAGTTGACTTACTGTTAAGCAATCCACCAAGAGAAGCCTTCTAGCCAAAGGCAGACTCAATATTAGGAATGTTATCTTCCCTCACTTAATTTCCTGGGATTTAGGATCAGTTACTCTGGGAGAAACTCCGGGCAATATTAATAAAAACTTGGCATTCTGAAGTGAACTATATCCCTTTGGAAAGTACGCTTTGTCCTTCTGTGAGCTACACGTCAGCAGCTGAGTGCTGCTCCCTGAGGAGCAGGACGTGCATCTGTCCACCAGTTGGCTGCATGACCTCCCCTCAGTTTGATCAGCTGTGGAACCTGGCAGAGAGCCATGCACATCACCGAGTCCAGGGAGAGGAAGTCTTTGGAAGTCAGGGACCTCCTCTGGGGTGCTCATTGTGTGTGTGGGCGCTGTCTTCCCTGGTATACTGAATTTGCTCTCCTTACAGTGGGGTCTTGATCTACAGACCGAACACGAGAAGTACCTGGTGAAGCACTGTGGCAACACCCCAGTCTTCGTCACTGACTACCCGCTAGCACTCAAGCCCTTCTACATGCGGGACAATGAGGACGGGCCTCCACACACAGTAAGGAGACCCTGGATATATGGGCTGGCTGTCTGCGCGTGCGTATACTCTGGCTTCACTGCGTGTAGCCTTTGGCCTATTCCTGCTCATGGTGTCCATCGCTCTCCTTGACTTACAAAGTGAGAGCACTTTTCAGGGGCTCTGCTAACAAGCATTCCCACAGGACACCCCATGTTCTCTGACACCGCTCCTCACTGCTGTCGCAGGCATCCCCACAGAGGCACATGGGTTTGGTTTAGCTTTTGTTCAAACCGTTGAGTATTAAGTTGTGTGTTTGTTTTGCGGAACCAGGGATTGAACTCAGGCCCTTGTGCTTGCCAGGGAAGCGCTTATTCTATTTAGCCATCTCTCCAGCCCCTGATTAAACCATTGAGAGGAAGCAGCTGGAACTCCACGTAGGCCTGCCAAACTCAGAATGAACGAGGAGATTCCAGGGAGAAGTGCTGGGCAGTTTGTATTGGTAGCCAGCCCTCCTATGGGCAGCAAAGGGCGGTTTAGATGTATAGGGAAATAGGTGGGAGTGGCGGGGGTGGGGAGTGCCTGGGAGTTGGGTGCAGCAGATCCAGTTCCACCTGCGCAGGCTCAGCCCCTCTTCTCTGTGTCCCTGTCCGTCTTTCTCCAACCTCTTTAGCCTTTCTCATCCTCTTTTACCCTCAATTTTATTTGTGGCTTCCTTTCTCTCTTTTTTTTTTTTTAATTAAGACTTATTTTTATTTTTTATTTTTTGGTGGAACTGGGGATTGAACTCAGGCCCTTGTGCTTGCCAGGCAAGCACTTATTTACTGAGCTATCTCCCTGGTCCCCCCCTTTTTTTTTCTTATTTATGCAGCCCTAATATAAAATAAGAATATTCTTTTAATACCTTAATAGGTAGTTACATATTTCATATCATTTACCAAGTCTGTGACATTTATTGATCTTCAAGTAAGCCCCAACACTCAGCTTAGGTTTGTGAGCCTCTCACTTGCATCTGGGTAAGTACAGAGAAAGTGTCTGGGTCCACGAGTGAGGAAGTCTGTCAACTGAGGTATACAAATGTTTGGACGTGTTTCCTCTTTCTCTTAAAGTATTAATAGAACAGTATTAGTCCCCAGTAGCTACAAGTATCACATGCTTCCTACCATCTCATCTTAGAGAATTCTGAAACAATTTTGCAAAGAACTTTATTTTTCTCGCTTTATAAATGAAAATCTAGAGTTTAAATACAGTACTTGCCAGTCAGTGCTGAGCACCACAAGCACCCTCTCCTGACCCCTGACTCTGCCACACCCCACTCAGTGCACCTTCTCATGTAATGCCTTTAAGGGAGAACTTTGCAGCCCTTCTCTTCTGGGCCCACTGAAGTTTTTTACTGGCCTCTCTCTCTGAAGACATCTCTGGAGTGCTGACTCCTAGGAGCCTTCCTTTGCTGGGTTTCAACAGTGTTGGTCTTGTTTTTACTCCCTGGTGTGTGTATCCTTGATGACTGACACAGGGCCTGGGATGTCCCGGCACATAGCTCTGTATGTGGGGTGGACAGGTAATTGGATGGACAGGTGGGTGGAGAGAGTCCAACATAGACTTAAATATCTAATGGATACGTAGTAGCAACTTGATTTGCCCAAGTTATTGATAGATGCTAAGAAGAGCTTTATTCTAAATTTTCAAATAATGGTAATATGAGAAGAAAATCTAATGGCCCTAGAATCAGGTACTCTTGGGTTCAAGCCCAAGGTCTGTATATTATAAGCTTTGTGATCTTAGCTAAACCACATGATCTCTCTGAATCTTAGTATATTGGTCTGTAAAAAATGTAATCATAACATTCCTGAGGATGAAGTTAGGCAATATATGAGAAGTTTGTAGCAGAGTGTTGTGGTAATAGATAGTACCGGGCTGTCACTCTCTAAATAGTAATAAAATCCTTATTATGTTGATGTTGTACTTTGTGTGTGTGATCACATTGTAATGTGCACATACTCCTCACCATTAGCAATGCCAGGAGGCCTGCGTGGTGCCATGGTCTCAAGCCATGAGAACAGTACAGTGGGATGTTTGTGTAACTCCATACCTCATATGCTAATACATATGGCATATGTACTAGCACATGCCCATGTACTAAATAGAGACCATAGGTGTAACATCCCATGATGCAGTTATTCAGATAGTCAGCTACTTAATATTAACCAAAGTTGTATTAGCAACCTAGATTTCTTTTCAGTATGCCTGTATAAGCATCTGCTTCTATTCCATTATTTATTTCAGTGGTGATTGCACAGATGACTTACTTGTGTATTTATGCAGCAAGATTCTAATAACATTGTGGAAAGATTTACAGAGTTTCTGCAAGGTGTGCAGTGCAGTCTTTAAAAATGACGGGTGTGTTTCACAGCTGCTTTCTTAAACAGTAAAATGGTATGCTTCCACAGATTTTCTTTCTTAGGGCCAGCCAGATAGCTCAGCAGACAAAAGTGCCTGCTTAGGCAGGCACGGGGACCAGGGTTCAATCCCTGGTATGCCATACTGGCCCCACCCCCAGGGTGCACTGAGATAGTGACTGACACTGGATGTGGTGGCATATGCCTATAATCCCAGTGCTTGGGAGGCTGAAAACAGGAGGATCATTACGATTCCTATCTGTGTAGTGAGACCCTGTAGACCCTATACTAAAAATACCCCAAAAAAGATATTCTTTTCCCCCTCTACTTCCTAAAAAAGTGAAATTGAATACTATGATGTAATACATTGAGATCTACTATTCTGGGTTTGAAACCCACCTATCTTCCTAGTTAGCTCCATGATCTTAGGCCAGTTTCTTTGATCATCTCAGTTTCTTAGATGATCTCTGAGCTAAGGTTCTTTGATTCATGTAGCCTAAGTTTTCTTCATTGGCATACATAACTTGGGCCACGTGACGGGCCAGTAAAATTCATGTAGACAAACATATGACCATGTGGAATTCCTGAAGTCTAGGTCCCAATGCTCAACGAGCAGCGTCACAGAGAAGTTGTGTGTGTCTGGTAGTCCATGATGAAGTGTAGGTCAGATCACGGCTGTGCCTTCATTACTTAGCAAATCAGAAAGGATAAGTGTTTTGTAGCTGTCAAACCAGCCTGGATAAGGCACCTTCAGCCCCAGGCTGTTGAAGGGCATTTCCCTGGGCTCTGGCTCCTTAAAACAACATAGTGTTGAGCTGCAAACCAGCAAAACATAGTGGTCAGAATCCACCAATTTTAGGACCAGCTAAATAGCTGAGTGGATTAAAGCGCCTGTAGACCCTGTACTAAAATACAAAAAAAAAAAAAAAAAAAAAAAAGTCATCAATTTTTCTCGTATCTAGGACCAAATTCTACTGGTAATTCATGTCAGAGTTGAACATATGCACTTGATCATCCTACATTGCTCCTAGCTCCTCCTTAGGAAATATTTTATAGACGGAGATTGAAAGGGGGAAAGTGTTCTTATGTGTGTGGGACACATTTCTAAGCTTCTCTTGTTGGTCTATTTTCTCACCATTTCAGTCTTGTTTCCTTAACCAGACAACTTGTTTATTTAAAATGATTAAGATAAAAGTAAACAGGGATGCCTTCTAAGGTTCCTGGTAAAATAAGAACCTACAGGAAGCTATAGTATTCTAAAGAATACAAAGAAAAGAAATTGAGGAAGTTGAGAGATTTTTTCTTGTTGTTCCATCTTAGTTAACTAAAGAAACTTTGCAGAATTGGAGAGAAAATGTGCGTGCTCAGGGTTGTAAGCAGCATAAAATGGTAAGGAAGATTAAAATGTAGGTTAAACTCTTGAGATGTGATGGTGCAGACCTGTACTCCAGCTGTTTCAGAGGCTGAGGCAGGAAGACACCAGTTCTAGGCCAGCGTGGGCAACTCACTAAACCTTGTCCAAAAATAAAATTGCAAAAAGGACCTGGTGGAATGGAGCCCTGGTGCAGCCCCCAGGACTACAGGAAGCAGAGGTTTCTGAACTGTAGTCTCTGATAAGAGGCACAGTGGGCGTCAGTGGGACCTGTGATCCTTCTCTTCCAGAAGAGGCTCCTGCTTCTCGGCATAGCAGCAACCACACAGGTGCAGATCACGCAGGCAGCTGCAGCCAAGGGATACAGTGTGTTTGGTAGCTTTGCTAGGCCCCAACCTGATCTTTCAGGAACAAAATGTGTGGGGTGTCAGGGAAAAATAAACAAAGAAAAACAAAGCCATGAAACTTAAGTTTTGCACCTGTATGTACCACTTCATCTTTCCTGGCCTCAGTATTGTCAGAGAATTATGGTCTCACTGATTGGCAAGGAAATTAAAACCACAGAAATACTCCAATATGTGTAAATTAGAATGCCAAAATGAAAAATCCATGCTTGCAATAGTTGGTAACAGCATGAGGAATGAATGGAATTTTTGCTGGCTACGGGTAGAAGTATGTGGGCTGAATCACTTTGGAAACTGTATGGCAGGATCCGCACTGTTACTAGGTACCCGAGGCAGCTAGCTTTCAGAAAGAAAATGCTTGTGTATCTCACAGTTCTGAGGCTCAGGTACTAAGACTCGAAGGGGTACTGGTTTGACCTCTGGATGGGCAGGCCATAGGCACATTGGGAGCATGGAGGCATATCCAACCCAGGCACAGAGAAAAGCAGGGTGAGGCCAGACTTCTTCCCTGATGGCTCTCTCATGGAAGCACCAGGAGAGTCCTCTGACAGTACTCTGCACCCCAGCAACCTAAGGATGCCCTACCAGGCCCCATCTCCCAAAGGTGCTCCCTTTCCAGCAGAGCTGGGGGCCAAGCCTCCAGTCATCATGTACCCTTAGGGGATACAAACCCTGTTCATTTGTAGTGCTTTTAAGCTGATATTTGCATAATCTACCATCCACTGCTTCTACCTAGCTCCTAACAAAATGTTTTCTCTTTTCAAATGTATGTGCCCCCCAATATTTACAGAAGCATTCAGAGCAAAGCTGCTTCTAATAGCCCAGAAGTGAGGGGGTGGGCTACCATCAGCTGCATAAAGAATAACGGTGTTACACAGCAGTGAGAATACAGACTCAGCCAAGACATACCTAATGAACTTCCCTGGGACTGGGGTAATGAGCTATCCTTAGTCAAAATAGCTAGAGCCTCTCACCAACAGATGCAGGGATGAAAGCAGTAGCTATTTTAAACAAAGTATCTGTTCTTGTATTCACATGATGCAGTTCAAGAGCTGAGTGAAACAAAGCCAAAGTGCTTACTGTGACACTATGCATTCAAAGTTAAAAAAGGTGCCTTTACCCTATAACACTGGTCAAGAAAGAGGATATTTTAGTAGAAGTAGTGTGCAAAAGGTGTGAGAGCTATTTCAACAAACCTTGTTCTGTTTCTTGATGAGAACTATTTCAACAAACCTTGTTCTGTTTCTTGATCTGTGTGACTTTTTCCATACGGGGAATCGAACTCACAACCTCATGCTTGCCAGGCACCAGCTATGCCTCTGTGCTATATCCCTCATCCTGCGTGATAATTTGAGGCATATTCATTTTTTTGAAAGTTAATAGAACTAAAGCGCCTGTGAGCAGGAGCAGGAGCCCAGGGTTCAACCCCTGGGCCTGCCATGCCGACCTCACCCCTGGGGCACACTGAGACAGCAATTGAGACTGGGTATGATGGCGCAAACCTGTAATCCCAGCTCTTGGGAGGCTGTAAACAGGCAGATCACTACAAGTCCAGTTGAGTAGTGAGATCCTAAACACCTGTAGACCTTTCCCTAAGATACAAAAAAAAGTTAATAGAACTATGTACTTGTTTGTATGCTTTCTGTACATTCTATACTTTATTAAAGCTTATTTTAAAAGGGAATGTTTTATCAACACAGGTTTGTGGAGGTCATATAAACTAATATTTATAAAATGACTATGCAGATTAAAAATGAAAAAATATTAGAGAACTGGGCACCCTAGCATATGCCCATAATCTCAGCGCTCAGGAAACAGGCTGGAGTAGTCACCCAAGGCAGCCTGGCCCCCACATAGTGAGCTCAAGGACAGCCTGAACTATATAGTGAGACCCTGTCTCAGACTCGCTCCCCCACAGTAGGCATATATGTGAGAAGGATTCATGGTAAAGACGACTCAGCAGGGTGGAACAGATCTGCAGCACATGTAGGATGCCGGAGACAGCCTTTGTAGGAGATGGGAAAGTTAACCTCTGGGAGACGTGCAAGCCAGGTTGGGAAGGAGGGAATCAAAGGCCCCAGCTCGGTGCAGGGACTGTTGTCATCTGGTGAGGGTTGGGCCAACAACAAACAAGGGGAAGTAAATCTAGAAAAAAATTCTCAGGCAGTAATCAGTGAGATAACCTGGGGTAGCGTAGTGGGGAGAAGTCCCGTGATTCCCGGAGTCCGAACATTCATTCTAAGTGATGCTGTTTGCATGAATGTGGGTTAGTACCTGAATGTTTATGTAGCCCCCTGCTGACACTTCTGCTGACTTGCTGCCCAAAGCAAGGGGATGGGTTGCCCTCAGCAGCAGAATAAATACTCGGGGGTAGCATATTTATATAATGGGGCTACAGCTTTGGGGAGGCAGCACAAGGGGGCAAGGAAGTATTGAGTGGGAGTATTGTTTTGAAAGAAGGTAAACAGTCCATTCCTTTGAAGACATAACACCTTTGCAAGCTAGTGTAACACTAGCTGTTGCCTGTTGGTGGCTACAGGACTGGTGAATTCACTCCTGGTTCTACAGGGCCTGGTCCATCTTTTTTTTTTTTTTTTTTTTGCTGGCTCAGAATGCTGGGTGCTGTCACCTGCAACCATTCTCATGTCTCTTTTCTCATCTACATAGGTGTTTATTTAGGAGCAAAATACTATCTGTCAACAACAGCTAGAACAAAAGCACTAGGCTACGACCACACATCTCCTGGCTTGTGGAACATCCTTTTGCTTTTGATAGTGATATGTCATCTTCCTCCATTGTAAGTAGCAGCCTGTGAGAAAGCAAATAAGGAGGTATCCAATTTGTGGTTTTCATCAGTATTTTAAAATGTTGAGTTACATGGGAAGAGTAGGAACAGAAAAGAGATGACACTGTTTTTCCTCCCTTTGAACTTAGCATAGCAAAGGTTATCAAAGGCCTTATTCCTATGTAGCCTTTTTTTTTTAACTCAGGATCTGGGTTTTATTTTCAGTAAATTGATTGGAATCAAAGAGTCAGAAGGGAGTATTATAAATAGAGCCAGGGTTTGTTCAACAGAATGCCAACGTGCACTATTTCTAGACAGCATCCTGCTGCAGCTGTGTGACTGAAGCAAGATCAGAACTCTGCCCAGTGTAGGAAGATGCTCCCAGAAGCATTCTGGGCCTAGATGTATCCACCCAAGAGAAGCAGGCTTTATGTAAGGTTAGGGAAGTACGGGAATGAAACATTCTCTGTGGCCTCCCCTGTCACCTGTGGTGGTAGTTGGAAGGACAGCACAACTGGCCCTTCCACTTATTTCATGTCACCCAAAGGTGCATAGTAGAGAATTTTTAGTTGCAGAAGTGCTCAGATTTGCTTTTCTTTAACATAGCATTTCATTACTCAGGTGGAGAGTTATCTCACAAAAGATTGCGCTCTCTTGCCCATTCTCTATCATTTGTTATTCCCAGTAACCACCAGACTTGCAGCTATGCTAAGCATATTTTCTGGCCCTATCCTGTCTTTCAACTTCATATTTTGCCATAAAATAGAAGTGATTATTAATATTGAAGGACATGAAAAGATGCAAGGTTGTGGCTGACTTTGGGCTGTGACTTTAATGAAATATTCTAAGAAGCCTGATATAGGAAGGGTGAATTGCTTTGGGGCTCCTGTGCCATTAGTTATCACGTATGTCACTCAGAAATGGTCATAGATAAAAACCAGGTATGTGGGCATGCACTTGTGATCCCAGCACTCAGGAACCAGTGGCAGGAGAGTCATTGCAAGTGAGGCCAGCTTGGCTTCCACAGTGAGCCAGCCTGAACCACAAAGCCCTGTCTCCAAAAAAACAGTCATAAAGAAAACTTAAAAGCCTATATATAAGCAGATGTGCTTTTGGCCATCCAGGTAAAAGATAGTGTTTCCTAAAGGGAAGTGCAAAGACTTGTAGCTTGCTCCCCAAAGACCCCAGTGATACAGTTATACACTGTGCACCCTAACCGTCCAGCCACTCTGAAGCTGCTCCTACAACAGCTGCAGGGCGGAAGAGTCCTGACAGTGGCTTGGCCCCAGAGTTGCCTTTGCAGATGGCTGTCTGGGTCTCCCAGCACCGGACTGCCCAAAGGTCCATGAGTGTCTCAGCAGTTGCTGAGAGTGCCTGTGATCTTCGTGATTGTTGCTGATGCCTTATCTGCGTCTGTGTGGCCCTGATACTTTGTGTCGTGGGTTACTGTTAGCGTGATGGAACCAGTGCTGTACTATGACTTTCATGCACTGTATCTGTGAACCTTCCCCACCTGCCCTTCTGGGGATTAATTCTTCCTGCCTGCACTGCCTGCTCAGTCTCTGGGTCATCTAAAGCACAGAAGCCATGAGGCTTTGATCACCAGCCAGCGGTTTTACCAACTTGCTGGATCCCACGTGTGTGTCCTATTGGCTTCCCCACGTGCAAGCACATGCGTGACCAGGGTTTTCTCGTTACTTCCTCAGGATATTTGTCTGATCCTCTCCATATTTTTCACTTTATGCGTATTATATAATGCATTGTGTTACATCTGTATTGCCTGTTATCTCCATAGAGACATTGGAGAAATAACTGCTAACATTCTCCGCTACCTCGCCCAGCAGGTCCCAGGAGAAACACAAAGGAGAAGAATCCTACTTGGGCTGGATGTGGCAGTGCACGTCTGTGGTCCTGGCTCTCGGGCAGCCTGAGCAAGGGATCCACAGGAGCCCAGCCTGGACGGTTTAGCAACTTAGCAAAATAAAGAAAAAGAAAACTGCCCCCAAAGATGAAAGAAACTAAAAAGTATAGAAATTTGAGAGAATCGTTCCAGAGATTCTCAGAAAATTTTATTTTTTCATATGAGAATAAAGTGCAAATTTGATTTTGTTGAAGGGAAACTAAGCCTAAGGAAAGTAGAGAAAGATTCTATATCATCAGAAGAGATGAGATCAAGGGCCTTGTTGAGTTTTCTTCAGAGGTAAATCTTTACTTGCTGAAAAAAATAGTACTGTTTGATCAAGGAATGTTTATGAGACACTGTAGAAAAATCCTTAAATGTAAGGTGTATTAAAAAGGGGGAGTGATTTTACTGATGTCAACTATGATTCTGTCAGGGATTACACACTCTGTCCTCCTCTCTATAGCCTCACAAGGCAGGAGCTGAGGCTGGAGTCACTTCACACAGTTACAGCTGAAGTCATGCAACTGGCATCGGTGTATGGGGACAGGTTGACATTGATTTGGGGCAGGACACTTGCTTGGCATGTACAAGGGCCTTGGTTCAGTCACTGCCACTGAGAATAAGTAGACAGAGAGAGCTGGCCTGAAACACCACACAGATCTCACAGCACAGACAGCTTGGGCCACAGCTGCCAGCAGAGCCAAGCCAGAGAGACCCTGTGTCTCGAACTACAGCATAGCCCAGCCTGCCTGCCTGCCTGCCTGCCTATCTGCCTGCCTGACACAGCAATTTAATTTTAATTTTACCTTAATTGTATAATAGCCAGTGCAGAAATAGTTGAGCATAACTAAGTAGGTATACTAGTAGTTAGGAAGCTAGAATTGGAAGAAATGGTACATGTGTATATATCGGGGATAAGATTTTAAAATGTTGCTCAAAAGCTTCTAATTCTACTATAGTTGCAAACATTTAAAATATATGAAAATCAGATATGAAAATCTAAACCGAATTGGTAAGCTCAAATACTAAAGTAGAGGAGGTTTGTGTTCTAAAGATAAAGGTATTTTACACTCTTCTAGAAGTAGGATTTTAAAAAACCGAGATCCAGAATTGACATAAGTTAGGCCAGCAGACAATGCTAAGGTCCCAGCAGATTTTTGGTTTGGTTGTGCTTGCAGCAAAACCAAACAGATGAATTTCATACTTGCTGCTCATGAATGATGCAGACAAGGCAGAGCAGCTCAGTCAGCACTGCCCACCAGCACCCGCTCCTGCCTCTTCTGAGCGCGCACTGCCCAGTGTCTTTGGGGGTGGACCTTTTCAGCCCCAACTTCCAAGGTGTACATCTTCTTATAGCATCAGAAGCAATAACAGCCTTTACTTGCTGCATAGAATGACCCCGACTTTAAAACTTGGAATGAGTATACCTGCTCCATAATAGAGCTAAACAAAGCTGTTGTGCTCTTTCTAGGGTGCTGGCTCCCAATCCTTAACTATTTTCAATCAGAAGCCCACTTGGCTGATTATCCTCTTCTAAATCTGATTATCTTGAATTCTAAATTTAGAACTCTGAAGCTGGGCATGGTGGTGCATGCCTATAATCCCCCTGCACAGGGGAGGCTGAGGCAGGAGGACTACCGAGTTCAAGTCTGGCCCAAGCTATATACTGAGACCCTGTCTCAAAAACACAAAATGAAACAAAATGCCAGTATTTCTCTGACCATAAATAAAAACTCCATTTGGATGGATGAGAATTCCTTCATACTATTTTGTCTTGTCTACCTATCCAAAGTATTGGATTTCATTACCTGTTAACATGTCACAGTTACCAAATCCATGTTGTAAATAACTTAGACAGTGTAACTACCCCAGGTTCATAGAAGAGTTATGCCAAGCGCTGTGGCGTGACAGTGTCTCTCTGTACAATCACCTTTTCTCCTCCTTGCTTTATTGAGAGGCAAGAGACTTGCCTCACAGTATAAACCACTGTGAAGCTCCATTCTCACTTTAATTCAGTATAGCAATGAGAATCCTACCTGATATATTTTTATGTTAATGAGGTGGTACATACAGTATTTTGAACACATTCTTGAATTATTTATCCATCTCAACTATTTGTAAAGTGTATTTCAGAGACAAATTCTGAAATCAATACTAGAGCCATGGATTAATGGTAAAGTGAGGCAAAATTTAAGAGTTTATATATAATGTGACATTTGCAGATTAAAACATAGATTCTATAGATTCTTATTTTTTTGTTTGTTGCACTGAATTAGTTTTACATTGTCAGAATACTGGGCTTAAAAAAAGGACCCCCCCCCAGCCCCAAGAACTGACATCATTTGGCAAGGGCAGGGACCAGGGTTTGATCCTGGTCCTGCATGCCCTGCTGGCCCCGCCCCTGGGGTTCACTGAGCCAAGGATCTATGTATCAATCAATTGGTCATTCAAGTCCGGGTGTGGTGGTGCACAAATGTAATCCCAGCACTGGAGAGGCTGAATACAAGAGGCTTGAGTCCGAGCTGTACTGAAACCCTATACCAAAATACATACATGAAAAAAACCATCTAACAAATTACAAAATGGCAAATAAGATACTAAATATTATTCTTAATACAAGGATCATTTTACTCTCTTAAAAAGCTTTTGATATTTTCTGACGAAAGTGTGATGCCTCTTTGTTACAGACAAGAGAAAAGCAAGCATTGCAGTCCCACGCCCAGCACAGCAGCTACCTGGGAAGCCTCACTTCATGCGCTGTGCTCAAGCCCGAGCCCACCCAGCAGGCTCCAGTGCAACTTGCAGGGGGTTTTAGGTTTTTTTTTTTTCTTGTGAGTAATGCTGTCATAAACATCCTGTGTGAATCTTTTTTGTGTATCTGATTGTTTGGTTAGGACCAGTTCCTAGAACTACTTTTGCTGACTGAAAGGATGTTGCACTTTTCAGGCTGTTGAGTGTCTGTTGCCACACTGCTGACCACCACAGGTTATATCAAGTGTGCTCTGCTATTACCATATGTTTTCTTGTCTTTTTATCTTTATCAAGATAAGAAACTCCAAAATGCTATTTCATTGTTTTAATTTGTACTTACTTGATAATCAGAAATTATTGTGTGACATAATAAACAATTACAAGTTAAATGTCTTTGCTGTAGGAGTTGAAAGTATGACCTATGCTAGAGCACAAGCTTAACAGGCACAAGGCCTGGGTTCGAACCTCAGCACCAAAATAAATATGTACTACACACAGCTATCCATCTCACTGCCACTTTTTCCCTGAAATAGGGTCTTGCTACATAACTCAGACATGTAGTGACCCTCCTGCCTCAGCCTCCCCAACACTGGGACTATAGGTGTGTGCCACCATGCCTGGTTCTGGGGCCAACAGGACATGCAATACTTAGGATCAAACTCGGGACCTTGCGCTTGCCAGGCAGGCACTTATGCTGCCGAGCTATCTCCCCAAACCCTCATTGCCACACTATTTATGAGAAAACAACAAACTATACACATGAAACTGTTTAATAAAAAGAAAATTATACTTCTAAACAACCAGCTGTTAAAATAGTCCATGTATAAAGTATTTTTACTGACATAGGAAAAATATTAGATTATTAGATATCTGATATTTAAACAGCATACATAAAGTGAAAAAGATCCTGGTAAGCAGTGCAGAGCCAATCGTAAAATTGTTTTTTAAAATATACACTTGCTTGAGAAACTGTTAGAATTCCTGAGAATGTAATGCTATTTATGATTCTATTTTATTTCCTTTCTAGGTTGCTGCTGTTGATCTTCTGGTTCCTGTAGTTGGGGAACTTTTTGGTGGCAGCCTCAGGGAGGAGCGGTACCACCACTTAGAGCAGCAACTAGCCAGGTACTTGTCAGACCTGAGGAAAGCACATTTCAGAAATGAGGGCAAAGCACAAGGAGTTAGCACCCAGAGTGACCCAGAAAAGCCATCACTCAGGTCTTGCACCAGGCCAATAGGAGTGCCACACGGTCTTTGGTGTTTCTCACCTCTGTGAGCTCCTCCTTTCTCTTTTTAGTACATGTTGCAGTGTATTATACACCTTAATTATTTTTACCTTCCTTGCCCCTTAAATATCACATGGTTTTGTCATCAGGTTGGGTCTATCATAGGTCCTTCATGCTGAAATAAAGAACTTAACCAACCCTTTTAAAGTAAGTTTGCAGGTTTACTGACTCCTGTGGAAAAAGAATTCCCAGGCCGCATCAGTGAGACAGACAAGGAAGGTTTATAACACAGAGAGATATGGGACGCATTCAAAGACTGAAGTGTGGTGCTCTGAGAACTAGGACAGCGGGCTGCCCTTTCTGAAAGACTGAGCTGTTTGGAGAAGCCAGCCCACAACAGGACTTGCCCTCTGCCTCTCCCTTCAAAAAGTAGTTTTGGGGCCAGGGAGATGGCTCAGTGGAATAAGCGTTTCCCTGGCAAGCGCAAGGGCCCTGAGTTCAATCCCCGGCTCCACCAAAAAAAGGAAAGAAAAAAAGTAGCTTTTAAAACTTTCATAAAAGGAAGAGGTAGATTTCTCCCTTAAGACCTGTCTATGTTCCTGTGCCATGTTCTTCTCTGTGTGCTCTTACAAATGGCAGCCTCCTTCTGGGACATAAAGACAGGCTGAAGCAAAAGGATAAAGACAGAAAAAGAAAGCTGGAAATAACTGTGAAGCTAATGTTTAAAATATGCAGTTTCCCTCCTCGGGTTCTCTAGGTGTGCAGGTCTGGTTTGGGCTCTGTAGTAACTCTGACTGGCTACTGGAGACCTTGGGAGTGAATCCATGAACAGCAAGAAGTGCTCTGGAGAAAGGAGGTGGTGTCCCTGGGGCTGTGCTCCTGGATGTGCACAGGCTGCCAGCAACCACAGTGACTTTTTATACTGGCCAACCTTGTAAACCTCTGGTCTCCATGATTTCCACTTTTCCTTGCCAGACTTAAAAAACAGTTCCCACATCTGTAGGTCTGACCCTTCTCTGCAGACCACACCAAGTTCCTTTGTCACAGGAAAAGCCGTGGTTGTCTGAAGACAGCCTGCTGAGCTAGCCATCTGTACGGCTGCTGTTCCTACTGGACAGATGCTTTAAAAGTTTATGCTTTTCCACAATCCAACCTGTAAATCTGTTGGGTGACTTAGTTTGATAGCCACAGTCTTTGGGGCTTCTCTGTTGGCCTGGCTTCCAGGAGAAAGGTGATAGGGAGTTCTGAGAAGACTCCTTTACTAATTAGGCACCACCTCTTTACAACTACTGTGGTGTTAGAAAGTCATGGGAAAGTTGTGGAACTGAAGGAAAGATCAGACTTTCATTGGAAAGAATTTGATCGTTCTCTGGAGTTTTTCTTTGAAGCACAATGAAAGTTACACGTGGCAAGACCCCTCCTCTGCTGAAAGATTGGTCTGTTTTCTTTCCTTGCTTCCTTCAAGCAGCCTTTCCTCATGTCCCTGCATGTTTACATGATATCCAGCTCTGTCTTTCCTAGTGAAGCAGACAAGTGCTTTCCTACCCAGGGGTCTGTCTGTGGCTGCTGGACACATCATCTCTAATTTTATATATTTAAATTTTTCAGTGCCCCTATCACTTTAGGTACAGTTTGGTCCCAAACTGAGTTACATTTTAGTGAGTACTGAGAGCCTAAAGATTTTCACATCTCTTAAATTAGATAAGAACCAACTAGCAACAGTATTAGGAAGGCACGCACAGGATTCGTGCTACTTCTGTGTGGGAGAGTGAAAGCTTTATGTGTCCCTGCTGTCTGGACCTCCTTTAACCAGTAATCAAGGACTGCTTTGGCCACCTGACAATAAGCTTACCTCAGCTGAATCTCATCTTTCGGATTCTGTCTTCATCATAAAGCATTTATTGTCTTTGCCACTTATTTCACGAGAGCCTGGGCAATTGATTGGCTTTACTGTAAAATTTGAGCTTCTCGACTTCGTTGCATGTTACTGGAGAACAAAGGATATGTCGTATGCTGTTTATGAAGAGCTCTTTGCACACAAAGTAAATATTTTGTGGCTAACAACTTACTGCCATCGCCTGAAACAATTCTGTTATTTTCCTTTTACAGATCAGGACTAACAGAAGCCTACCAATGGTAAGAGTGTGGCTCTTCGCATGGCTTATTTTAGCAACCTATCTTAATGTTAGATGTTTTCACTTTTATTTCAAAGACTGGAAGAATGTTAAGGACTGAACATGAGTCTCCAGGGATTGTCTGTTTTCTTTAAGCCTTGGTAAAATGCTAAAAATAATGATTACCATTTAATTATCACTTACTATGTGTCAGCTAACTATGGTAACGTCTGCATGTATACTATGCCCTGTAACCTCCTGCATACTCTTGAGACATAAGTACTAATGCTACTTCCTTTTTGTTAACCCTCTGGGCCTAAGATCACATAGGTGACTAACCA
Source organism: Ctenomys sociabilis (assembly GCA_004027165.1). Taxonomy (NCBI): domain Eukaryota; kingdom Metazoa; phylum Chordata; class Mammalia; order Rodentia; family Ctenomyidae; genus Ctenomys; species Ctenomys sociabilis. The sequence continues at coordinate 137,117 of PVKA01001544.1, forward strand.
CGGTCTCAGAGAAGTAGGCAGTTGAAAATTGATCTACAAACCAAAGACTTTCAGTCCCAACCATTATACTTTCATTTCTGTGTATGAAATTAGAAACTTGAATTAAGGATTGGAGATATAGCTCAGCAGCACATGTGCCTGCCTGGCAAAGGCAAGGCTCTGAGTTCGATTCCCTGTACCAAAGAAAAAAAAAAGAAACTTCAGTTAGGTGAACTTGCATTTTCTCAGAATTAAGTAGATCTGAGCTGCTTGAATATCTGCACTCACACATTCACTTCCCTAAAGTTATCCTGGTTTTTTTCTGCAAACCCTTTCTTCAATTCTTTCCCAATATAGATAAATGATTCATTTATATTTCTGTAGTCTTACTCCTGTAAAATCATAGTATAGTAATATCAACAATATCAGTAATCCTGTGCCATCCTCTGGAGGAGGAATAGACAGATGACATATTTAACTTAGTGATGAAAGGGTTAGATTTCAAAAGTGCTGAAGTCAAGTCCAGATAATGAATGGCCTTTAACGCAGTATGTGTACCAGAATGACCTCACGCCCCCTTCATCTCTGGGAGCCTTCCAGCACAGTGAAAGAGAATAATAATCCCTGCCTGAGGGACAGAAAGGGGCTGGGGAGATGGCTCAGTAGAATAAGCACTTCCCTGACAAGCGCAAGAGTCTGAGTTCAATCCCTGGTTCCACCAAAAAAAAAAAAAAAGAAAGAAAGAAATGGCCCCCACAAGGGGGCCAGCAGAGGCCGGCCTTGTGCCAACCCCTGCTGCCAGGGAGGAAAGCTTGGCTGAGCAGATGTGAGCATTTTATTCTTTGGGCTCTTTCTGTCTGAGAGGTGATGTTCAGAGTGTAAAAACTGGTCCAACTTCATAAAAGGTGTGTTAGTGGTTGGTACTTACGGCCTCTTCTGGCCCTTATTAGTCATTTCAGCACTGTCCTCTAAATGAGAGAGAAGGCCTAAATATGGAAAGGGATGAGGTGACTGGAGTGCGGGACTTTATCTGGCAGGGAGGAGGTGGGCAATGGCCAGTGATGCCAGAATGGTCTGCAAGGTGATACTGTAGTCCTGACGTGGCACCTCAGAGGCTGCTTACAAATGATTATGTTTCTGAAAACAGGTACCTGGACCTGCGTCGCTTTGGATCTGTACCCCATGGAGGTTTCGGGATGGGCTTTGAGCGCTACCTGCAGTGCATCTTGGGAGTTGACAATATCAAAGATGTCATCCCCTTTCCAAGATTCACTCATTCATGTCTTTTATAACCGACAGTTGGTTACCATTAGCACAGTGCACTGTGACAGAGGCACTACACATAAATATGCCTTTCAAATTGCTGTTGTGAATTTTAGAGATGTGGAGTTATGTATAATTATTGTTCCATAAGATATAATACATATGAAAAATAAAAATGATCACAGTTTCTGATAAAGCCAAGAGCATTGCATGGAAAAGTGGTCACCCTCTGGAAGAAGTGCTTAGTGCATGTGGACTTTGTTTTTTATTTTAGAGAAGGATCTACAGTGTTTTGGGGGTCTCACTACTAGATCGGACTTATAGTGATTCTCCTGTTTAGCCCCCTAAGAGCTGGGATTACAGGCCCTCGCCACCATACCCAGTGTCAATCACAGTCTCAGCACACCTTGGAGCTGAGCCGGCACAGCAGACTTGGTGATCCATGCCCAGGCCCCTGTGCCTGCTTGCAGGTGCTTTAATCCGCTGAGCTATTCAACCAGCCCCTGCAAGTAGACTTTCAGATCCCTTACTTCAGTTAGGAAGAAAGGCAACAACCGAGCCTGCAGGCCAGCTGCTTGGGACCACAGCAGCACCGGCTAAGCCTGCAAGGAAGCCTGAACAACAGAGCAACACCTCACCTCAAAAAACAAAAAGGAACTGAATCAGATGGATGGTCTCAAAGGTCTCTTCAGACTTCGGCACAAGATGAAACAGTATATTTCACTTCATCTTTATTCAGTAGATCACTTCCTTCTGTAACTTTTGAAAATCAATAGCTAAAAATAAAATATTGTTACTTTTTATTTCCCTTGCTACTTAACCTATGGTAAATGCCCATTTTACTCTCAATGTTTTATTAAACTTAATAAGAAAATACTCCTTTCTAGAGTCTTAGTTAATTAGGTTGCTATTTTGAATTAAAGTCTTCTTTCCTTGGTCTGGGTGAAAAATAAGTTTAATGAGAAACCAGGCATGGTGGCACACATCTGTAATCCCAGCCCTCAGGAGGCTGAGGAAGGTGGGGGGGTTGTTGTGAGCTTGAGACCAACATGGGCTACAAAAATGAGCTCAAGGCCAGCTGAACTGCATAGTGAGACCATGTCTGAAAAAGGAAAAAAAAAAAAAAAATTAATGAGGTCTGGCTCAAAATTTAAGTTTTAGGGGGCTACCTGCTCTGGCCCCCCCTCCTGTCAGACAGGAGCTTTCTTTCCCTCAATAAATATATTTTGCTTATGAAAAAAAAAAAAAGAAAGAAAAATTTAAGTTTTAGAGAGTTGGCTGGTGAATAATAGCCTTTATGTTATTTTCATTGTTTTCTGGTTATTTTATGTTTTGTTTTTTTTTTTTTAATGTGGACTTCACTGAGTTGATCTCTTAATAATACAGATAATTTATATAGCTTAAGTTTTCATAAACTTGAAATGAGAAAAAAAGTTAATGAGGTATTACATTTAAGCTGTATAACCATTGTTGTAGTTATTTTATACTAGATAATTGTAACCCCTCCAATAATTAATAAAATTTAAAAATAGGTCCCTATGAAAAAAAGGATCTTTGTTGTTTTGTTATTTGTCTGTCTTGCTATGTAGTTCAGGCAGGTTTTTAATTTACTGTGTAACCCAGGCTGGCCTGGGACTCACAGTGACACCACAGCTTCAACGTCCCAAGTGCTGAGATTATAGGTGTGCACCAACACACCTGGATGAAAAATTGCTTAGAAAAGTTACTTCATCCTTTCTCAATATAATTTGTAAAAAAAAAAAAGGCATGTTTAAGATGGAAATGACCATGTGGCTAAGGCAAAAGAATCTGGAGTCCAAAGTGCATGGCCTACTAGGGAGAGATCTGGGAGTCTGAGTCTGCTGACAGTTCTGTTGTTTTCAACAGTCTTCTTTTTCTCTATAAGCTCACAGAGTTCACACAGTGATCACATGAGGAGTGTGTGTTTGTGTGTGTGTGTGTGTGTGTGTGTGTGTGTGTGTGTGTGTGTGTGTGTGGCACAGTGATAAGTGTTTCTAATCCCAGCTGCTCAGGAGGCTGAGGTGGGAGGATCACAAGTTCAAGACAGGCCTGAACACCTTGGAGAGACCCCATTTGAAAATAAAAACTATAAAAACTAAGGATGTGGCTCTGTTGTATAATTCTTGTTCTAGTGAACACTGCTGCATACATGCCCGGTGCCCATGTCTCAAGGGAAGAGAGGTGCAATTGGCTTGTGACTGCATTATGTCCTCAGCTGGCTCCAAGGAAGAATGTGCACGTTGAAAGGCTGTGGTGCAGCAAAGCTGCTCAGTCTGTGGTGGCCAGGAGGCAAAAGGGGGAAACAGTGCGGAGAGGGAGGGGCAAGAGGCAACAAACACCCTACAGCCAGGCCTTCCAGTCCACCAGGCACACCTGGAAGTGTTCTCCTCAAAACGGGGCAGCTCCTAAAGCCAGCGAGGTTGAAACTCCATCCTGACCATCTTACCTAGCATGCGTGAGGCTCTGGACTCAAGGCCCAAGAGCAGAAAGAAGATGAAAGCTCTAGGGTCATTATTTTACGAGTGTGTACATAATCCTCTTCTTAGTATAATTTAAAATCGAGCAGCTAGTAAGAAATGGACTTCACAAGCTGGGCGTAGTGGCGCAGGCCTGTAATCCCAGCACTCGGGAGGCTGAGGCAGGAGGATTGTTGTAAGTTCGAGACCAGCCTGAGCTACAAAATGAGCTTAAGGCCAGCCTGAACTACATAGTGAGACCCTGTCTCAAAAAGACAAAAAAAAAAAGAAAAAAATGGACTTCACTACCTTAGAGTGGGAAGACATTGGAGAGACTGCCAAGGCTGACCTTTTCTCCTTGCTGCACTTTCTCTCCAGCAGCCCTGGTCTGCAGCATGCATGGTGGCATTGATTGTGAGACACTGGTGCACCCATGGAGCACCCCACAGAGCACTTCTCCTGCCCCTCACTTCCCTCCTAGTGCCTCATTCCCTACTCTCCCTCCAACGCTTTTCTTCTTTTTTTTCCTATTGCCTTTTATTTTGCTCTTAATTTATATTCAGAGTTTCTCATAACTTGTGTGTCTGATTTATTTCACTTAATTGAGGCCTCAAAGTTCATCCATTTTTCTGCAGCCAACACAGGTTTATCTTCTTTATGGAACAGAATTCCATTGCGTGTAAATACCACAGTTTCTATCAGTTTATTGCTGGTAGCCAGGGAGATAGCTCAGCAGCATAAGTGCCTGTCTGGCAAGCGTAAGGTCCTGAGTTTGATCCCTGGTACCAAAAATATATATATATATATTCTGTTGATAGACATACAGGATGTTTGCAAGTTTGACCTATTGTGCATTGCGACTCATTGTGAATTCTATAGATATGGGTGTTTGTGTCGCTGCAATACAATGTCTTTTATTCTTTCAAGAAGACACCTAGAAGGGAAATAGCTGGGTCAAATGAGATATTACTAGTTTAAATTTTTTGAGGAATCTCTGTATACTGATTTCCGTAGCAGTTGTTATAGTTTACAATCCCACCAACAATGAAGAAGAGCTCCGTTTTGCACAAATCCTCATCAGCATTTGTTGTCTTATTTCTTGACAGTTACCATTTTTCTCCATAAGATAGAGTCCATATTACTTTAATTTGTATTTCTCAATGACCAGCTCACTTGAGTTCTTTGTGCATTCTAGGTATTACTCTTCCATCCAATGAATGCTGCCGAGATTCCTGTTCCATAGCTTGTCTCTTCACTCTTGTGTACTTTGCTGCATGAAAACTTTTTAATTTGATAGGACCCATTTGTTGATTCTTGGTGTTATTTCTTGTTCAGTTGGAGTTTGTTCTGAAAGTGCTCACATATGTGTATCTCTTCAAGAGTTGTGCATATTTTATCTCCTAGCAAATAAAGTATTCCTGTTTTAATATTGAGGTTTTTGATCCACTTTGATTTTATGTTAATACATGGTTAGATATAGGAGTCTAAATTCAGTTTGCTTGTGGATTACCATTCACAAAGTGGGTCTCTCTCCTTCAGTGTCAGTTTGTCCCCTTTGTCAAAGTCAGGTAGCTGAATGTGCTTGAAATTGTTTCTTCCTCTTGTAATTTGTTCCATTTTGATCCACATGTCTTTCCCATTACCATGCTGCTTGTTTTTCCTGCTGTACTTTGTGGTATAATTTGAAGTCTAGAATTATGAGTCCTTCTGCCTTGTTCTTGTTGCCCAGGTTTGTGTTTCATATTCTAGGTCTCTTCTGGTTCCATATGAATTTTAATTTTGTGTTCTCTAGTTCTGTGAAGAATGCCCTTGGTATTTTGATTGGAATTACATTAAATCTATATGTCATTTTTGGAAGTATAAACATTTTGACTAACCAGGAATGGGATGTTTTTCCATTTTCTGATAATTCTCTTCAGTCTACTTTTTCATGGTATTGTAGTTTTCATTATAAGTCTTTGACTTCTTGGTTAGGTTAATTCCTAGACATTTAACTTTTTTTACACCTATTGTGAATGATTTTTTTTTCCTAATTTCTTTCTTCATGAATTTGTTATTAGTGTACAAAATGCTATTGATTTTTTTGTGGGTTGACTTCCTGTTAGCTACTGAATTTTGCTACAAGGTCTAGGAATCTTTCAGTGGATTTTGGGGTCTTCCATGTTGAGGATCATGTCATCTGTGAATAATGACAATTTGACTTCTTTCCTATGCAGATCTTTTTTATTTCTTTCTCTTCCTTGATCTGGCTAATTTTTGAAGGAATACATCGAACAGTAGTAACAGCAGACATCTTTGTCTTGCTCCTGATTTTAGAGGGAAATCCTTCAGCCTATCCCCATGCAGTTGTATTGGTTGTGGCCAATTGGAGGTCTTTGTGCCTCACTTAACAGTCTGTCAAATTCTTTTTCTCTGCCAGGCAAGTTAATGAAAAAGCAGGATGGCACTCCAGTCAATCTTTTATTCTTCTTTACATCATTTACATCAACTCTTGTATTGATTTTTGTGGTCTCTTGCTATTTTTATTTTTATTTGTTTTGGTACAAGGGATCAAACTCAGCCTCTTGCATTTGCCAAACAGTCTCTTGCTATTTTTAAGAAATCTTTCTTTTCATGAATGCTAGCTGCAGACTGTTTTCTGTGTCTGAGATCCTGTTCTCCCATGGCTTAGGCTCTGTGCATGTTTTCAATAGAAGTTTTATTCTTTTGCATATCTGCTTGAATCTGCCTTATGGATTTCATTTCTTTCCTGACATTCATGTCTTCCATAATTTTCTTAAGCTCATCTATTTTGTCTGTAGTGGGCAGAAATTATTTCTGACTTGATTTTTCCTAGAGCCTCATTCAGTTGCTCACTTCAGAGAGGCCATGTGGGTGGCTTGCAGATTGCCCACTGGGTTTGCCTTTTTGATGTTTGTGGTTGCATTTTGTTTAAGTGTCTCCTTTCCTTTTTTGTCTTTTCTTGTTGTAGTTTAATTCCTGTGGTGATATTTGTAACAGCTGTTTAGAACAACTATGTCACCTTTGGTTATAGTGGTACCAATAACAATAACAAAATACAACCTAGAAAATGACAAACTAACCATTAATTTGCCACCTTTAACCTTAGGCACTAGATTTGTGGTTATCTAACAAAATCACCAGAAAATTGTACACAGTGTACAAGTGTTAATTTTGTGGTACCAATAACAATAACAAAACACAACCTAGAAAATGACAAACTAACCATTAATTTGCCACCTTTAACCTTAGGCACT